>JZKD02S1675314.1:343136-357419 GCA_000966675.3 Picea glauca
TTCATCTCAAATTTTAATCTCAACAAATAATAACTTACTTACCATAGTATTGAAAGTGTTCGAATTATCTGTCATCGAGTCTTCATCTCTCATCCTCAGATTATACAGCTTCTTTCTCAGGAATAGTTTATGTACTAGGGACTTAGGATGATACAACTTCCCCAACTTATCCCATAAATCCTTGGTTGTATCTTCCTCTAACACATTCAGTAATATTGAATCTGAGAGACACAATCGGATTGTGCTCTTCGCCTTCCGATCCAACTTTTTCCAGTCATTTGTTGAAGTTATTGTAGGTGCAGTACTTGGATCTAATACGATCCATTAATCTCTGTCCACCAACAAATCTTCCATATTGAGCTTCCACAATTCAAAACTTTTCCCATTAAACTTCTCGATCTCCATTTTCGAATTGCTTGCCATTTCTTTTCACTTGAAAAATCAATACCACATATCTCCCATTGTAACAAGGATTATCATAGTCCCGAGCCAAACACTTTACCACAAAGGTGTACCCCTGAAGCCAACAAAGCTCTAATACCAAATGTATATTTTAACCTTGTAAAATATTTACTGCAAACAGATTTTCAGTAAAAAAACGGAAAAGATACAATGGCAAATACAAACATTACACAGAGATTTTTCCCCTGGAAACTCAAACCAGGAAAACCAACATATTCTATATTCATTCATAGTGGTACATTGTTTACAATACAATATACATATAGGATCTAGCAGCATCCAAAACCCTAAAACAATGAATTGGATTAGTCAACAACCCTAATTCCTTAACCAGAAATAGAGAACCATAGGCAAAAAACCATGTGTCGAAAAACCACCCAAAAATGTGACATGTTTCCCGAGGAAAAAAAAAATCTTGGGGGAATTTCCCTCGAACCCTCGTGTGAGGGTATTTTTCCCCCCTACACCCCCATCAAACCCCCCTGTGAAGAATATAACACATACCCAATAGAGGATGTATCAAGTGTTTCCATGGTGTCATTCTTAATGCGACATATGCAGAACAAAAATGCGACACTTGTGACAAAAGTGAGACACTTGAGACAATGAGAATGTGACATTATCGAAGTGATGAATTTTGACGTGTAACAGTGATGTCATCAATATTTGATATTTTTTTTGGTTTCTAGCACACTCCACCCATGGATCAATACCTACCCTTACATTTTTACAATTCCCCACCTTTTAAACTAGTCAATCCCCCAACAATGGAAAAGACAAGATGCAGGATTTCTAGATGATAGAAGCATTGGAGATAGATTTTATGGGTAACCTTATCCAATCTTTGAAGGATAAACGATCTATGTACCTCAAAATGAAATTTTCCCACAAACCACCATAGTTGAGGAGCCTCGATAAAATGTTGCCTACTATAGATTTTGCAAAATGGCGAATATTTTTTAGGTCGCAACCTCTAGCTTCTGTATAAAAATTTAAGGCATCTTTTTCTCATATTTTCAAGCTCACTTACATAAATGTAGGCCATAGAATGTTGATACACTAGGATTTTCTTAAGAATAGATTTGAATAAATTCAATTTTCTCCCTATTGACAACCATCTACTGCATCGAGAGGTTATTCTCCTCTCTATTTTTTGATACAACCACTCTCAATCTCTAGATTCTTAATAGTTTAACTTTAGAAAAAATCACATGTATTTAAGGCCATTATGGAAATCAATAGAATCTCCCTAATAATCTCCCTTTGTTTACCCTTTGAAAGGCCATTGAAAGAGATGAAATATTTTTCTAAAAATACTTCCATACCTATTTCTTTGCAATATAAATATAACTCCTTGAACTTCACAACTTCTTAAAGAGACCCATTCCCAAACAACCACACATCATTCACAAATAATAGAGTTATAAATAAGGCTCTTCCCAATTTTATACCTTTGATGTTACCCATTACTCTAATAGGTATCCATTGATTTTCTAGAAATTTTTACTACAAGTAAAAAAAAAAGGGGAACAAGGGACACCCTTGCATAAGTCACCTTGTTGGCTTAAAGAAACTGGAAGAAAGACCATTTATAAGAAAATCCAAAAAAATCAAGGATAGGCACCCAAGTATACAATTTATTGTTATATTTTGGTAGCTCAGAGGTACTTATGCATTGGCGGCACTCAACATGCGGAAGTGACCAAGAACACTTTTTCCCGAGTGACTTTATAATGAGTTTTTATAAAGTGATTTTATAAAGTTGGGTATTTTTATTTTTTTAATGTAAAAGTGACTTTATGATGTTATGGATCACTTTAGTGACTTAAGTGACCTCAACAGATTATTAAGTCATGATTGTTGATATCACGAGGGAAAGATATAATCTTGACCGTCAATCTAATTGGAATACCAAGGGTTAGGTAAGTTACATTTCAAAATTGATTAAAGGAATCTCATGAGGGAGAGGGAGGGTGCACTTTTGAGGAGAGTGACAGGCAGTTGAAGAGTCGTGACTTTCTACAAGAGTTCTTTGCTTGGAGGAAAGAGCTACAACAAAAGGGACTTGGCACACATCCCTAGGAGAGGTATTGACACGAAGTCCAAGGAGCATTTACAACATTCAAGCAATCCATACAACAACTATAGTAGAGGTCGTACAACAAGAGGAGGCACAAAAAACGAGGTTGTGAGCATACAAAAAGATTGCCATGATTTTCTATGCTAGTTTGTTGAAGTTTTTGTTCTGTTCCATATTGATTCTCTTGGCACAAGTTTTCATATATTTATATGATTGTCTGTGGAGGTTTGTTGGTTGTTCTGGGCTCTACTAGCCATACAGTCAAGGAAATATTCCCTAGTTACACTCTGGCACAATTTGTATTGAGGGATGACTTGCTGAAGTGAGAGATTTTCTGTGTTGTAATGCTGATGTTATTTGTTGTTGTATAAACTATGATTTTCCTTGAGAAAAATAAAGATATTTTTATCCTCAAATCTGTCCTTAAATTCCTGTGTATTTATCAAGTGGTAATTTTCATATTTTTGTGCCAATTGAGAATTATTGTCTGTTGTTAAAAAGTTATTTCCATTGCGATTTTATTTCAGAACTTGTCTAGTAGTGTTTCTACTCATAAAGAACAATTGTGTGGATTTTAGTGCTTTATAGTAGTCTTAAATCTATTTTAGACTAAGTGTTTATTTTGAGATAAATACATTTTTTCAACACGGTATCAGATCAAGTGATCTGAAGTTCAGTGGGAATCTTTGGCACTTGCGACAACAAGTGATTTGTTAGAGCATTGGCTTGAAGAAGGGAGAAGAGGTTCTTTGTCAGGTGGAAAAAGATGGCTTCCAACATCAGGTTTGAAGATAGGTTGGAGGGGATCTCCAACTACCTATAGTGGAAAGTTAGAATCAACTGTGTTCTCAAAGAGAACAAATTGTGGTCATTTGTGAACACCATTGTTCCTGTACCTACTTTAGATCCCATATATCTTGATGTTCATGAGGTGAAGGAAGAAAAGAATCATATAATCATATTGGATGGGTTCAAATACCACCTAATTCCACACTTGGATGAGAAGAATACAACCAAAGAAATGTGGGATGCACTGAAAAGTTTGTATGAGGAAAATAATGAGAACCAGAAAATGGCTCTCTAGGACAAGATACATAGTGCTAGGATGGCCAAAGGAGAGAGTGTGGCCACCTACCTCACCCAAGTTGCACATATGAAGAATGAGTTGGCAGTTGTTGGAGAATTTATTCCTTAATCAGAGTTGGTGCAGATAGCCCTCAAAGGCTTCACCAAGGAGTGGGAGGGTTTCATGAAGTGTGTGGTGGTGAGAGAGAAGCTTCTTGACTGGAGTCGGTTGTGGGATGACTTTACGTAGGAGGAGATATGAGAGGGGTCTTAGGAAAAGGTAGTGTATGGTGCAGATGACAAGAAAATTGATCTTGTGGAAAAGAGAAATGAGAAGAAGAAGGACATGAGAAAGATGAGATGATTTTCATGTCACAAGACTGGCCACTACACTAGTCAGTGTCTGAACAAGAAAAAGAATAAGTCAGAACCAAAGGTGTCAGCATCAACAAAGATTTCAACATTTGTTGAGAGATATGAGAGGGAATTATCTCTCATGACTGGTCTCACGGGTAGTGATGCCTAGCGTTCGAGGACATTGAGTCATGGTTTGTGGAAAGTGGAGCTTCTCGACACATGATAGGGTTGAGGTCATTTTTCATCACTCTTACAGAGATAAACTCAGACTGTAAAGTGAATTGTGGAGTCGACCCATGACTTGTAGTAAAGGGGTTTGGAAGGGTTATATTCCAACTAAATTCAGGAGGTTTCCGAGGTATTGTGTATTCCAGATTTAACTGTTAACTTTCTCTCGGTGTCAGCTTTGGATGAGAGTGGATTTTGAGTTATCTTCTATGATGGACATGTGTTTTTATATCATGTGGGAGAAACTGTTGACACAACAGTGATGTTTGGTGTTAGGTATGAGGGCATGTACAGGTTGTTGGGATGACCCGTGTTGTGATCTAGTGGATTTATGGACTCAGATTCTATGTTGGAGAGTGGGCAGGTTGCACGTGAGAGAGAGTTGATATCGGGGACTCAGTCCTCTTCCCGGAATCTCATAGGACTCAACAGGCATGAGTGGACATGGATGGATGCTCAGGAGAGTGTGCAGTCTCATAGGAGCATGTCTTCAATTCATGGAACAACAGAGGTAGCAGCAGAGGCTTCCAGTGCAGTGGGAGTAGTGACTTCCTATTCTAAGGGAGTAGACACTTCTAGTACAATGGGAGCAGTGATTGCAGTTGTAGAGTTGGAGACGGATTCTAGTGGTGATACCAGAAGTACCTCTCTCACTAAGAGGGAGTGTTAGAATTTGGTATCTCAAAGGTACTTTTGCATTGGCAATGCTCAACATGTGGAAGTGATTGAGCACACTTTTTCCTTAGTGACTTTATAATGAGTTTTTATAAAGTGATTTTATAAAGTTAGGTATTTAAAAAAAATTAATGTAAAAGTGAATTTATGATGTTATGGGTCACTTTAGTGACTTAAGTGACCTCAAAGGATGATTAAGTCATGATCATTGATCTCATGAGGGAAAGATCTAATCTTGACCACCAATCTCATTGGAAGACCAAGGGTTAGGGCAGTTACATTTCAAAATTGATTAAAGGAAACTCATGAGGGAGAGGGAGGGAACACTTTTGAGGAGAGTGAGAGGAACTTGCAGAGGCATGACTTTCTATATGAGTTCTTTTCTTGGAGGAAAGAGCTACATCAAAAGGGACTTGGCACACATCCCTAGGAGAGGGATTGGCACCCAGTCCAAGGAGCATTTGCAACATTCAAGTAGTTTGTACAACAACTACAATAGAGGTCATACAACAATGTTTGATGGTTGTACAACAAGAGGAGGCACACAATTCAAGGCTGTGAGTATACATAAAGATTGGCACGATTTTCTATGCTAGTTTGCTGAAGTTTTTTGTTTTGTTCTGTACTGATTCTATTGGCACAATTTTTCATACATTTATGTGATTGTTTGTGGAGGTTTACTAGATGTTCTAGGTCGTGTTGTCCATACAGCCAAGGCAATCTTCCCTAGTTACAGTCTAGCATGGTTTATATTGAGGGATGACTTGTTGAAGTGAGATATTTTATGTGTTGTAATGTTGATGTTATTTGTTTTATGTATAAACTCTGATTTTCCTTGAGCAAAATAAAGAGATTTTTATCCTCAAATTTTTCCTTACTTCCTGTGTATTTTTCAAGTGGTAATGTTCATATTTTTGTGCCAAATGAGAATTACGGTATGTTGTTAAAGAGTTATTACTGTTGCCATTTTATTTCAGAACTTGTCTAGTAGTGTTTCTACTCATAAAGAACAATTGTGTGGTTGTTAGTTCTTTATAGGAGTTTGAAATCTATTTTAGACTAAGTGTTTATTATGAGATAAATAAATTTTTCAACAATTATCATTGAGGGACACATACCAATATGAATAAGAATCAAATCCATATATAGCAAAGGCTAACATGATCATAAGCTTTGGATAGACTAGTTTCACCTCCATTGCATTTAACTTTTTAACTTTAATAGAATGGAGGCCTTCAACACATATTGCATCATCAATTTACTTATTGTTGAGGAAACTAAATTGTTAATGAGAAATTGACTAAAAAAAAAACCTTCTTCAACTTGGTGATAATTTTTTTCTATAATTTTGTAGATTTATTTCCACAATGTGTTGGATATGGTGTTGTCATTAATGTCAAAAAAGGGTCAATATGGTCATCATTATCAATGGATGTATGGTCTTTTCATTGAGATAAGCCCATGCATTATCAAAATCTTATTGTGTAGTCGTTTTCTTCTCCCTGAGACTATAACTCCGTTAATTTCATGTATGAGCTTGATTACATGCATTCATATTAATGTATGTATATTCGAAACAAAGAGTGAAAGCCCTAATTTATTCCAAGAATATTATTGGTTATTCACGAGTTCACTACACAGATTACCGATTTTTATGACTAGCTCATGAAGAAAGGAGAGGCCTTCAAGATTTTGTTAGTCTGCAACGATGACAAGGAAGAATACTTCAAAAAAAATAGCATGCAAGCATGCCATGGCTTTCTCTTCCATTTGGAGATAGGATTCTTTCTAAATTGCATCGACACTTTCAAATTAAGTGTGTCCTAACCTTGATTTTTATAGGTCCATATGAAAAGTTTATTACAGGTGATGGTAGTTGTGTGGTGTCGATCCATGGAGCCAACACTTATCCCTTCATTGATAGTCACCTTGCAAGCCTACAAAGGGATATCGATGAGGTAGCCAGGAAATATAGTGGTGGTCGTATTGGATGATGAGGATTGATTGAGAGCATATCGGACGACCCATAATCATTTCAGGTTAGGTTGGAAATTGACCAGAGTCAACACAAACATAGAGCCGAATAATTAATTCAAATCTACCCTTATATTTTGTGTGTCCACCATCGATTGGATCAGATGGTCCATAATCATTTCAGGTTAGGTTGGCAGTTGACCAAAGTCAACACAAACTCAGACTTGAAGATTTTATCAAAACTATTTTACATTATTTCGAGTCCACCATTGATCAAGATCGGACGACCCTCGTTATTTCACATTATGTTGAGTATTGACCAAAGTCAAAATAGACTCAAACGCAGAAATATAATTAAAATAAACATGTATATTATTCATCCACCATCGACTAGAGGGACTATAATCAACAGTGATATGGGCATGACCAATTTTTTACCTCCTAAAAAACCGGGACCATTGCTAGATCTAGCAACAAAAGAATGTTTGATGTTCTTTCAACTGGTGTAATTGTTAGCATGATAGAACTATTCACAATGGGTACTACTCTGCATATTTGATTAAACAAATTGTGACGACCAAACATAATGTTGATGAACAATGTATCTAGTAAATCACGGGCCAATGGAAGATAAGGAAGTTTTAGATGATAATAGAGGAGCTTAGATTAGTTAGAAGTTCTATATAAAAGGTTTAAATATAGGACCTCTCTGATTGAAGCACCCAAACATTCCATTACAGCTACAAGGTTTTTTGAAGGGATAAATATTGAAAAACTTACAAGGGTTTTGAAGATTTTTTAATTAAAGATCAACTATTAATGACAACAATATTATTATGATTAAATGAAGAGGTGCAATGGTTCTGTTAAAAAGACACATTGGTACAATGACATACCTATTGAAAGATTATATAAACAAAAAAACATGGTAAAAGAAAAGTGTCTCTGTGAGCTAATTTAGAAGATAAAAAGTAGAAGAAGAGTCCAAGAAAGTATATGAAACCTAAAACATACACATGAAGTGAGGGTGGAAGGGAGGAGAAAGGGAGGATTGGAGTCCTCTATAGGTTGAATATTGAAACAAGGATTTGCAACTTCCTCAAGTTGGTGCTTGAAAACAAGAGGATTGGAGTCCTCTACAGGTTGGAGCCTGATCTATAGGGAGTTGGTGCTTTCTCAAGTTGGTTCTTGGAAAACAGGGGATAGGTGTCTCCTTGAGTTGATTCTCAAAATAAGAGATATTGGTGTCTCTTAAAAACTATAACTTGCTAATGAAATATATTTTTTATGAATATTATATTTAAAATTCAGAGTTTTGTACATTATTGTTGATAAATTGTTATAAAATAATAAAACAATAAATTTAATTTGAGAAAAAGAAGCAATAATGATTCACCCCCCCCCTCTCATTATTGAACAACATTCAAACAATTGGTATCAGAGTGGGTTCCTTCACCATAGTCTAACCACTTGAAGGCGGATTCTGAGAAATCCAATGGATCAACAAGAAGAAATGTTCTCCAACAGAGCAACATTGTTCAAAGGAAATGATTATGCACTTTGGAGTACAAGGATAAAATGTTAGCTAATGGATCTTGGATGTGATGTTTGACTATTTGTGGTAAATAGTTACACTACACCAACTACTGCACCGTTAGATGTTGCTACAAAGAAACTCTGCAATGATAATTCAAGGGTTGTTAATGAAATTCTTGGTGGATTAGAAAACCCCATATTTGTAAAAGTGATGCATTGTAAATTAGCAAAAGAAATTTGGGACAAACATAAAAGCATCTATGAAGGATATGGAAAAGTTAAGGAAACAAAACTTCAAACCTATAGAGGACAGTTTGAGAGTTTGAAGATAAAAGAGGAAGAAAACATTGCAAAATATTTGCAAAGAGTGGATGAAATAGTCAATTCAATCAGAGCACTCGAAGAAGAGTTAAAAGACAAAATTATTGTCCAAAAGGTGATGATATAATTACCAATGATATATGATTCCAAGGTATCTACCTTGGAAGATCGAGAAGACCTTGAAAAACATACAATGGATGAACTTCATGGGATTCTTATAGTCTATGAAATGAGAATTGGACAAGAAAAATTATCAAAAAGGGAAACATCCTTCAAAGAATCAAAAGAAACAAAGAAATATGAGCATGTTCCAAATAAAAATCATGCAAACATATCATATGAAGAAGAGGCCAATTTTATAAGGAAACTTTAGAAAGGGTCTGGGAAATATAAAGGGAAGCTACCCTTTAAGTGCTTCAACTATGGAAAAGTTGAGAATTTTTCCTCCAAATGTCCCTATCCCAAGCAGGTGGACAGTGATGATAAAGATACTTATAACCATAAATAACTTAAGAAGATAAAAAATGGAAACAAGAAGAAATTCTACAAGAAAAAGAAAAAAATGTACTTCAAAGGAGAAAGTAGTTCATCTGACATGAGTGAAGATGACGAGACAAATTTTTTATTTATGGGCATAGAAACTCAAAATAAAGTAGTTGATGATAATGAAGAAAACTATGAAGTTGAAGGAGAATTAGAACTTGAAGGAGAACTTATTAGTGCTCTTGAAGAACTTGGAAAATATAAAAAGAAGATCAAATCATTAAGAGAACAACTATTAGAATATGAAGAAAAACAAAAATCGAGAGAAAATGATGTTTCAATAACTATCAAGGAATCAGAACAAGTCATTATTGAATTAAAGACTCAACTCCAAGAAGCCAAAATAATTGAATAGGTCATAAGTAAACAAATCAATAAAAGTCAATTAGACTGTGAAAAGATAGAGGCTGAAATTATTTTTCTAAAAAGAGAACTTGAGAAAGGAAACAATCAATCAAGATTTGAAAACAATTCAAGAATCTTGGATGATATTCTTAATAGTCAAAGATCATCAAACAATAAGTCGGGACTGGGTTAGGATCAAAAGAATTCTAACAAAATATCTAACTCTACATCTCGGGAAATTGACAAAAATCCAAAAATTTATGCAGCTTCCCTTCAAAGCTCTTTCAAAAAGGAAGAAAGAAAAACAAAAAATGATTATAATCAACATAAATATACTCTCCCTTCAAAAGAAAATGAATATAGAAGGAATACAACTACAAGAAGAACTCCACCAAAAAGGTATCAACATCTCTTTCTTATCTATTGTTTCTCTTGCAATAATTTTGGGCATAAAGCATTACATTGTAGAGCTTATGGAAAATATAATCATAAAAATGTTCAAAGATATGGTTATAAGAACAACAAGAATAATAATAGTCAATAGGAAAAAACTATAATTCATTCTCTCCATTGAAAAATTACAATGTTGAATGCCACAAATGCAACAATTATGGTCACAAAGCTAGTGACTATAGACTACCAAAGCATCCCATTAAAACTTACAAAATTCAAGAAGAAAAGCATAAGAAGACATGAAAAGAAAAAAAAAATGGAAGAAAAAGAAATAGAGTGTAAGGTAGCCTTATATGATAAAGATAAAAGAATTCAATGGTACGTTGACAGTGGATGTTCAAAGCATATGATAAGAGATCAAGACAAATTCCTCAGTATAAAAAGGAAAGAAAAAGGAAGAGTTAATTTTGGAGATAATGTCTCACCTAAGATACTTGGAAAGGGTACAGTTAGTCTGGGAAATAACAGAGCTAAAGCAGAAAATGTGCTATTAGTTGAAAATATGAATCCTAATCTCCTTGGTGTAATCCAAACATGTGATCAAGGACGCATACTCATATTTGACTCCCGAAATGTGAAATTAGGAAAGAGGGATCAAGAAAATTAGTGGTTGTTGCACCCAAGACACCAAGCGATGTATCTATCTTAAACATAGAAGAAGCATAAAAATGTTGCATGAGATAAATAGACGAAAATTAGTTATGTCATAGAAGAATGGGAAATATAGGTTTTGACAATTTGATAAAAGTTAGTAAAAAGGAAGCCGTGAGAGATATGCCAAAGATTATTAAACCTTAAAACTCTGTTTCTAGGCACTGCCAACATGGAAAGTAGACAATAGTAAGATTCAAGACAAAAGAATACTCTACATCAAAACCATTAGAACTTGTTCACACTGACCTCTGTGGACCAACAAGAACTAAAAATATGCAAGGTGACCATTACTTAATTTTATTCATTGATGGCTATACAAGAATGACTTGGGTATGTTTTCTTAAAGAGAAATCAAAAGCATTCAAAAAATTCAAACCCTTCAAAGAACATGTTGAAAATGAGATTGATCTCAAAATCAAGTGCCTAAGATAAGATAATGGAGGGGAATTTACCTCATATGAGTTCAATGAGTATTGTGAAGCTCATGGAATTAAAAGACACTTTTCAGCTCCGAGAACTCCTCAACAAAATGGAGCTGCTGAAAGGAAAAATAGAACTTTCCAAGAAGCATCAAGAACTATGTTAAATGAAGCCAAAATCTCAAATATCTATTGGAGAGAAGATGTATATACACCATTATATATACTTAACAGAGCACGAATTAGAGTTAACTATGAAAAGACACCATATGAGTTGTGGTTTGGCACACCAACATCAGTAAAACAATTCAAAGTCTTTGGGAGAAAATGCTATATAAAAATAGATGATGATGATCTAACAAAATTTGATTCCAGATCATATGAATGCATATTTCTTGGTTACTCATCTAATAAAAGGGCCTATAAATGCTACAATATAAGATTGTACAAAATTGTGGAAAGTGAAAATGTAAAGGTAGATGATCTAACATCAAGAAGAATCAAATCTCAAGACAATTCACAAGTTTATGAAATAAAAACAGATGATTATAATGATGAAGAAATGCAAGAAGAAGAATCACAAAGTGAAGAAGAAAACGAAGAGGAAGCATCACCAAGACAAGAGTCATAAGCACCATCAAGAAGAGTAAAAAGAGAGCATCCTGAAAGTTGGAGTTGAAACAAGAAGAAGGTTAACATATGAATTAGAACAAGCAATTCTCTCCCTGATAGAACCCAAAACATTTGCAGAAGCTAGAAAATATGAAGACTGGATCAAATCCATGAATGAATAGCTTGATAAAATAGAGAATAACCAAACCCGGGAACTTGTCCCAAGACCAACAGAAAAAAATGTGGTAGGGACCAAGTGGATTTTTAAAAATAAAGTTAATGAAGATGGTCAAATTATAAGGAATAAAGCAATATTAGTGTGAAAAGGTTATGCACAAGTAGAAGGGATTGAATTTGAGGAAACATTTTCCCCAGTAGCTAGATTACAAGCTATCAGAATGTTATTGGCATTTTCATGTTTTAAAAACTTCAAAACATATCAAATGGATGTCAAATCAACATTCTTAAATGGAAATCTATAGGAAGAATTTTATATAGAACAAACTAAAGGATTTATATTATTAGAAAATAAATACTATGTCTACAAATTAAAGAAAGAACTATATGGTCTCAAACAAACTCTTAGGGCATGGTTTTCAAGACTTGATAATCATTTACAACAACAAGGATATAAAAGAGGAGCTAATGAAAACAATATTTACATTAAAATTGAAAACCAGAATATGATTATTATTGTAGTATATGTGGATGATATCATCTTTGGAAGGAATATAAATCCTCTAAGTAAGAAATTTGCTACAAAAATGCAAAAATAATTCGATATGTCAATGCTTGGTGAACTAAAATTCTTCCTAGGATTACAAGTTTCACAATCAAACAAAGGCATATTCATATCTCAGACCAAATACATTAAAGAAATGTTGAAGAAATTTAAAATGGAATATTGTAAACCTATGAGCACTCTTATGATTACAGGATACAAACTAAGAAAAGATGATGAATCACTAGAAGTAGACCAAACTATGTATAGATCAATGATTGGTAGCATATTATATGCAACAACAACAAGACCAGACATCATGCAAACTGTAGGATTAGTGGCCATATTTCAATCTACACCTAAAGAGACACATATGAAGCCAGTTAAAAGTATTTTTAGATATCTCAAAGGCACCTTAGATTTTAGATTATGGTATCCAAAAGGAAAAGACTTCATTTTAACTGCATATACTAATGCAGATTGGGTAGGAAGTAGTGATGACATAAAGAGAACTAGTGGAGGATAATTCTTCCTAGGAAAATGTCTTGTGTCATGGCTAAGTAAAAAACCACCCTCCATATCACTATCTATAGTAGAAGCATAATATATTGTCATTATCTCCTGTTGCACTCAATTAATTTGGATGAAACAAACTCTAGAAGACTTACAAGTAAAGTATGATCATCCAATTATTGTTAATTGCAACAATACCAGTGCTATAAACATTTCTATGTAATGATCCCAAGCCAAATTCTTTCTTGGAATCACTAGCTACTACTAATTTATTGAGTTATTAAGTGCATACAAGATTCATCAACACATGGAGATCACAATATATTCAAGATGTAGAAGCACAAGCAAAGATCTGACCTTTTTATTATGAGCAATGTAAGATCAATACAATAGATGGTCGATCTGGCATAAACCTCAGATGGTCGTGCAAGCAATAGATATGATCTTCTACAAAATGCTCCCGACAATACAAAATAAGCCTCCAAAGGTTGGATATACAATGAAGAAAGAATCAAGCAAATCTGAGCCGTACTAATGCTCAACCTCCAAGTTGGAAAGTGCCACGTCCTGCTAGGATGCTGAAACCCTCAATAATTATGCCCTGCTACCAAAACTGTCCAATCATCCTGAGAAATATGCCAAATGATAGATCATGCAACTGTAAGGACAACCCAAATGTCCAAATTCCCAAATCCACTCTCAAACCTGGTAGATCTGAATTTCCCACTGAATAGGGTGCCCCACTGGATGACTGAAACCCTAGCTGGTTTGGCCCTGATGAAGGAGGCCTCCAAATTCTCTGAAACTCTCCAAGAATATAGATCGGGCTATGAGAATCCTTTGGGAGAATTTTTGGACTCAGATCTCAAGCAGATCTCCCTAGATCTGAGTTTTACTAAATTACAGGGCGTCCCCTATGGCTCCAAGATGTCCCAATATGTAGACAAATGTAGAATGATGTTAACCCTCTAGAAAATCCCTCAAACTGATGGTCCTGCCCCTGCAAAAAAAACCCAACTGTCGGAATGGCCTCAGGCCCTCAGGATAAGCTGGATCGAACCTCCCTCCAGATGATGGTGCACCCTTGCTGGAAACACAAGAACAATATGACTTGCTACCTTCTGAAGCGCTAGATGGAGATGGGTTGAGACTAGAATGGTGTGGAGGAGTCTTTCATCCCTGAGACCAAGATGCGGAACAAGGTGAGTGGATATTTCACCACTGAGTTGCTCACAAGGGTTTGTACAACAAACCCCCCAAACTGAATGCTCAAGAGCAATAGCAAATGCTAATCCAAAACCAGAATGAGTAATAGGTGCACCCCA
>JZKD02S1675314.1:362731-372965 GCA_000966675.3 Picea glauca
TCATCACCTCTCTAAGAGGTGGGGGACATTACATTCTAAGAATCCTTCCATGCACTCAAAAATCAAACATATCCAATTAAATTTCATTTTTTAATGGAACAATTTACTAAAAAAATGTTAAAGTGGAATATGTGGATACTAAAGAACAAATTGTAGATATATTCACAAAAACTTTACCCAAGAGTACTTTTGAATACCCTGGAAAAAAATTGGGGGTAATCTCCATATACAATTAAATTGCACAAGCCTCGTCAAAAAAGAAGTACATGGACATGGGGAGTATAACCTTAGGGGGAGAAAATAAATATCCCTTCTATCATTGTTGTCAAAGGGGGGAAACAAACAATAAAACCCAATTAAAATTGAAAATGCAGGGTTTTTACTTTGTTGTCGTCAATGCCAAAGGGGGAGACTGTTGGATATGGTGTTTTCATTGATGTAAAAAAGGGTCAATAAAGTCATCATTATCAATGGCTATATGGTATTTCATCGAGACAAGCCCATGCATTATCAAAATCTTATTTTGCAGTTGTTGTCTTCTCCCCGGGACTATAAATCCATTAATTTCATGTGTGAGATTGATTACATCCATTCATATTAATGTCTATATATTTGAAACAAAGAGTGAAAACGGTGATTTAATCCAAGAATATTAATGGTTTTTCAAGATTTCACTACGCAGATTATCGATATTTACGACGAGCTCATGAATAAAGGAGAGGCCTTCGAGATTGTGTTAGTCTACAGTGACGACGAGGAAGAAGACTTTAAGAAAATATAATGCAACCATGCCATGGCTTGCTCTTCCATTTGGAGATATGATTTGGTATAAACTGCATCGACACTTTCAAATTAAGTGTGTCCAAACCTTTATTGTTATAGGTCTAGATGGAAAGTTTTCTATATATGATGGCATTTGTGCAGTGTCAATCCATGAAGCCAAGGCTTATCCCTTCATTGATAGTCACCTTGCAATCCTACAAAGGGAGATGGACGAGGCAACCGAGAAATATAGTGATGGTAAGATTGGACGATGAGGATTGATTGAGAGAACATCAAATGACCCATAATCATTTCAGGTTAGGTTGGAGGTTGACCAGAGTCAACACAAACATGAACCCGAAGAGTTAATTCAAATCCTCCCTTATATTTTTTGTATCCACCGTTGATTGGATCATACGGTCCATAATCATTTCAAGTTTGGTTGTTAGTTGACCAGAGTCAACACAAACTCATACCCAAAGATTTTATCAAAACCATTTTATATTATTTCGAGTCCACCATTGATCAAGATCGGATGACCCTCGTTATTTCATGTTATGTTGAGTATTGACCAAAGTCAAAATAGACTCAGACGCAAAAATATAATTCAAATACACTTCTATATTATTCGTCCATCGTCGAATAGAGAGACTATAATCAACAGTAATATGGGCATGACCAAGTTTTGACATCGTGAAAAAATAGGAACCATTTCTCGATATAGCACCAAAAGAATGTGTGATGTTCCTGCAACTGGTGGTGTAATTGTTAGAATAATAGAACAATTGGCGATAGGTACTACTCTTCATATTTGATTAAACAAATTGTGACAACTGAACATAACAATGATGAACAATATATCTGGGAAATCACAAGCCAGTGGAAGATAATGAAGTTTTAGATGATAACAAAGGATCTTAGATCAATTAAAAGTTCTATCCAAAAGGTTGAACGATAGAACCTATTCAATTGAAGCACCCAAGAATTCCATTGCAGCTACAAGGTTTTTTGAAGGGATAAATGTTGAACAAATTACAAGGGATTTGAATATTTTTTAATTAAATATAAAGTATTAATGACAACATTAATTTTATAATTAAATTAAGAAGTGAAATGGTTCTATTAAAAAGACACAATGGTACAATGACATACCTATTGAAATATTATATAAACTGAAAAGCATGGTAAATGGAAAGTGTCTCTGTGAGCTAATTTAGAAGATAAAAAACAGAAGCAGAGTCCAAGAAAGTTTACAAAACCTGAAACATACACATGAAGTGAAAGTGGAAGGGAGGAGAAAGGGAGGATTGGAGTCCTCTACAAGTTGAAGCCTGAAACAGGGAGTTGCAACTTCCTCAAGTTGGTTCTTGAAAATAGGAGAATTAGAGTCCTCTATAGGTTGGAGCCTGATCTACATGGAGTTGGTGCTTCCTTAATTTGGTGCTTGGAAAACAGGGGATAGGTGTCTCCTTGAGTTGATCCTCAAAAAAAGAGAAATTTGTGTCTCTTACAAACTGTAACTTGTTAATGAAATATATTTTTTATGATTATTACATTTAAAATTCATAGTTATGTACATTCTTGTTGATAAATTGTTATAAATTAATTAAAGAATTGATTTGAT
Source organism: Picea glauca (assembly GCA_000966675.3). Lineage (NCBI taxonomy): Eukaryota > Viridiplantae > Streptophyta > Pinopsida > Pinales > Pinaceae > Picea > Picea glauca. The sequence continues at coordinate 365,118 of JZKD02S1675314.1, forward strand.
TTGAGAAAAATAATCAATATTGATTCACCCCCCCCCCTCTCATTACTGAACATTCTAACACAATGAAATAGGCTTGAAGTCCTCAAAATATGTAGGGGAGTAATTATTTAGGATTAAATCAATAAAGGTAGAGTTTAATACACTTCAACCATGACTAGATGTTCTATATTCTTCTACCACTATAAGTATATCACCTTCTAGAAAATCACAAAATCCTATATAAAACTCAAAATTCCATCCATATAGTCTAGGACTCGTATCCTTCTAGAAGGATTTCACCACAAGTTTCAGTTCCTCCCCAAACACTTTAGAGATTGTTTCTTCATTATTATCCTCATCAATGCACATTGGAAAATAGGAAGTAATCTATATGGTTTCGAAAATGTTTTCTCTAGCAGGTTCTTGGTACAATATCTTGAAATTTGATACCCCAAAATCAACTATCTCATGAAATATTCTCATCCTTCTCCCATCTTCCCCTTCAATCTCCCAAAACTTTTTTTTTCCCTTTCTTGTGTGCAAGTATGAAAAATTTTCATTTTTTCATCTCCTTGTGCAAGCCAAATGACTTTGCTCTTCATCCTCCATTTGGATTCTTCCCATTCCAACAATGTAATTTTAGTGCCCTCCAATGCCCTTACTTCCCTTTTTTCTCCTTCACAAAAATCCCCATCATTATTGTGAGCATAAAAGTTAGACTAATTGTGATTCCACATCTTTAAACAATGGTTATGAATTTAAATTTTTATTCTTATCCCAGGCTATGGTGGGAACTTTAAATTTTTTAATAATTTCAACAAACTACATGCAGATCCATAGTTTTTAGGACTATAATGCCTCCACTCCACCAAATTTAAAAACTCATAATCTAATAACCAATAAGGCTTTGTAACTTGCCCGACTAGTTTTTCTTCCAATAGCCAATATAAAGGGGCCAACTAGATTTTCCTCATTTCTTTTTATTTGTAGTTTATTTATAAACTTCCATGGATATTCCACTGGAATAGTTCATCATAACAAATATTACAAGTTTATGCAAACTCTTTGTTATGCAATTTTTTTTTCTTAAGATGTAGATTTAATATTACTAGCTTAGTACACATAATACTAAAATAAGTTGAGATTGAAAATAAAAGAAAACTAAGAAAATTACCATGCCATCCACGCAATGAACAGAAGATGTACCCTAGGAAACCCAATATGGAAAAACCTAGTGAGAAAGTGGGGACTATGCTTTATTCTTTTCTTCTCAGATATGGAAAACAATTACAAAGAGAGGTGAACTCACTATCAATGTGTCATAAATGTTGTGGCATGTATGACGACTACAAGGTCTTCTAATTCCTCTATTTTTCTCACAATATCCCACTCTTTTACTTTTCTCCAAAACAACATCAATACAATAAGAATGGAACCCATTCCTTTCCTAGCAGCCTAGTATTTAGCATGTCTTGATAGTCATATAGGTTTCATTTTAAGTTTTTTGCATGCCTCAACTCATAATTAGGGTTAGGGTTTTGGATGCTCTAGAATCTTATTGAAATTCCACATGTGTGAGCAATGAGAGTTGATGTGGCATCCACTCCATATCATAGTGGTCAACAAGATAGGCCAACTTGAGGGAGGCATAACTTACTCATACTAACTCTAATTGAGGTGATCTTTGTGCCACTGGAATCATCTCAATGTATAGAACAATGTCGAGAGGCTAGAACTTTGCTTGCAAATTTTTTATCGCCAAAAATTCCATTTAATTCCTCAATTGAGCTACAAAAATTTCTGGACCCAAATCATCAAAACATGGCCTACCACTAAAATGGACCCTAAAATCAAATAGTTCCAATTTGTCCACCCATAAAGTACCAAAATAGATAAAAAAAATTATAGTGATCCATTTCTAATCAATATGAAGATTGAAAACTGGTCTAAGCCCCCCCCGAACCAATACATGACTTGATCCTATACGAGCCAATCATAACCAACTCAAAAACTATGAACCTATCAAGTCTCTTGGATATGCCCTCTGCACCCAATCTAAAATTTATCTAAGCGGCCCCCAGTTTGTTAGGTTCCACATCACAAAGACTAGCCTCTTCAATTTGGTGAATGAAATAATCTGCAAGGATATCAATCTGCCACTCCCCCCCATAGTTTAGTGCTTTCGGTAACAAAGTTCAAATCACCCCCAATAATATTTTTTTTCCTTTAAGAGACCAAAACCAAAGAAACCATCCCAAAATTCTATTATCTCTACATATGGACAATAAATATCAATAAGAGAATGGATCTTCCCTATCTCTAGAGAGTTTAATTATGTCCATATACTTGCAAGAATAAAAAACTTAACACCCCCATCTCCCATGGATTTAGAACTCAATTCTAGTTCAAAAGGAAGAGATAAAAGGTTTAAGAGTCAACTTAGAAATGTTAGGGTTACATAAATGGAAGGCACCATCATCAATTGTACATATATAAATAGGGTTTGAGGCATATCCTAAAGGAGAAAAATCATTGGACTATACTCTAATCAAATTATCACTCTTTTCCCCAATCCCCGTAACAAAAACAAATTCCAACTCCATAGGATTCAAAGACTCACTAAAAAAAAAGAAGAATTATGCGTAGAGATAGAGTTGTTTAACTTACCAAAAATTGTTAGGTCTCTCAATGAGTTTTTTTCCACCACTCCAAGCTCTATCCATGCAATTTCAAGCAATGTCTCCATTATGATATGTTAAGAGGGTCCTAACCATTTTTTGTTGTCACGAGATCCATATTGATTGTTTCAACATCTTTTTTCTCATGCTCCATGAACCCAACATCTTCATCTAATATATTTTTGTTAGTGTTTTCTGAGCCAAGAATGGAAACCTTATATTTTCCCTTTGTAACTTCTAATTGCCCATTTGACCTTGCCTCCGCCATTATAAAGTATACACGTTGAGCTAGGCCTATATCAACTATGGATATTTTCTTGGGAAAATTTTCTATAAGTTGGCCTTAATGATCATAGACACCACAATGAAGTATGATCCTAATGTAATCTAGGGACTGGCTATATTTCTAGTTTCCAACCTTTATCTCCACTTCATTAGGTAAACCCTCTTAAAAGTCCATTTTCAGTGATAATTTTTGTTATGATCTCACCACTAATGTGCTAGTTCATTCATAAAATCCAATGAAAACACCTATCTTGTCACCTATTTCCTTCATCATAGAATCACTCCAGAACTCTAAGGGGGGTGTTAGGATTTAACTCAGACAGGTTGTACAAACAACTTTTCAACACTTGGATCAAAACAAGGAGACTAACTCTTCATCATGAACACTGAAGAACCCCTACACCACTTCCCATACTTAATTTTGTTTGCATCCTCACCACATTTGAATATGAACACCACTCAAATTTGTTCTAAAATATGAAAACAAGACGTACAACCCAACCAGGAATCCTATATTATATCAATCCAACCACAACATATTTTCATACATCACCCAACTGGAAAACCTACCAACTACTATTGTGTTCTGCATTGGGATAATTCCTTTCAATATTATATCAACTACCAAAACCAACTTAACTTTTTCCTTACAAAGCTTAACACAACCCTTCTTTCTAATTGTTCAAACTTTCATATCCCCAACCTTCACTTCTCCTTTTATATCCTTCTTAGAGGTTGTATTTCCTAGGATGGTGATGCGTACTGTTATTCCTTCTTTTTCTACCAACTTAGAAGCCACCATAGGAGTACCCAAAACCTTGTTCAATGTCTTCGAGCACTTATCCTCTTTAGAAACCTTCTCTACATTGTCATCCTTGGCATTATTTTCATTATCCTTGATACTTCCATCTTAATTATAAGTCGACCTACCATTGCTTGTTTCGAGGTCAAAGGTACTACCTACACATGAAACAAATATTCCAAAAATGACCTTTGGGCCTTTGAAAACATCGTCCTAAAACTACATCATTACCAATGACATCTTTACCTGTAGTTTTCAAAATTGTCATTTTCAACTTGGACTCAAGAGCAAGGTTGAGGGGGTGGGGAATCATACTTAGCCAAGTGAAAAGATAAAATGTTTTTCATTGACTCCTTTCCTTCCAACAATAAACCCTCAAATTTAGTGCTCAACTTAACTCTATACAAACATTTGCAACCATTGGAGAAGGTTCATAAGTATCTTTCCTACCCCAAATCTTAAAGAACTCTTCAAATGATGGAAAAAATGATGATCCTCCTCTAAATTCCATCATAGAAACTTCATAGTCTAGGAGTTCTTTATACACCCTCATCATAGCTAAAAACCTTTGGAAAAAAATATCATTGTGTAGTCTTATTTATTAAATAATTATAGATGTTGATTTTTTTGGTAGAAACGAGAGGTATTCACCTCTGGGACAACTTTTCTTAGAAATGAAGATGCCAAGAAGTCAGAGGAAAACCATTGAACGGATAAAAGAAGCCTCAAAATAAATTAGAATATCCCAGAAGAGAAGTTATCCCCACAGAATAATAATAAAAAAGAAATATAATGCTCCAAAAGTAAAGTCGACCTCACATGAAAAAGACAAAGAGAAAATATAGTTTCCAGGAAGACAGGTCATCCCTACTAGAAAAGACACTTGCCCAGTCTAGTATAAATAAATGCGACGCCTTCCTCATTTGACACACATACTCATCTATAGCGTAAGTTTAGTGGAGATCTGCATTTCTAGCAGTCCAACGAAGAAGGAAAGAAGAAGGGCGCAAGTTGGTTGGTTTATCTTTTGTCTTGGTGGTACGCTGGTGGAGGCTAGTTACTCTAGCACTCTGGCTAGGGAATGATGCAATGGCATTGATGGGTTATTTCTTGTGGAGATAAGTATTCTTATTTGTTAGTTTTCTCTAGTGGATAGAGTTGTTTCTTGGTTATATTATATTGGAAAGGATATTCTCTCTAAGAAAAGTTTGTTAGTTTTTTCTCCCTTGTGAAGAAGAGTTTCCCAATATAAATCTTTGTGTCTTCTTGTGTTTGTTTACCTGCTTCTTTATGTTTCAATATATGATTATTGAATGTTCAAATAATATTAAATTTCTATGGTAAATCTAATGTTAACATAACTAATGAAAATACCAACATGGGTTCAGAGTGGGTTTCCTTCATAACAGTCTAATCGTTGGAAGGAAGATTGTGAGATTTTCCACTACTCGGACCTAAACCTTGTCAATCTTGTTGAGCAACCTATTGGAGGACGCTGAGATTGATTTTTCTCTAGATCATCTCACCCTGCCCTAGCGCACCTCCTAGTGGTATTAGATTACAACTTGGTGAAAGTTGAAATTTATAGTTGCAGTTGCAATGCCAGCTGCAATTGTAGTGCTAGTTGCTTCATTCCAGTTGCTAGTTGCTTCATTCCAGTGCCGGTTAAATTTGTAGTTGCAGTTGCAGTATCAGTGGCAGTTGCAGTTTCTATTTGTGCAAGCATTGATATTAGAAGACAAGTTGGATGGTGCTACAAATTTCATAGGTATGCATTTGTATATGTTTAAAATTGTATCATTATCATGAGGGTGTTTGCAGGAGAAGGGATCTCTTTTCCAAGTGACAATATGTGTATCCAAAGGATCTCAGATCCAATACATTCATAGAAACAACCCACCCTCCCTATAATTGAAGACTCCAAGTTTGATTGTTTTGATATGCCTCTAGTTTTTATGGCATTATTGTGATCTTATGTTGCATTCTGATCTATTGAAGTTATGATCATTATGAGATGCACTTGTTTGCAAGCTAAATTGATCTCCTCTAGGAGATATTCTTGTTATTCTTGTTCTAGGAATGTTATCTTGTTAAATCCCATGGAAGTTTCCATGGAGAGGTTGTTGTTCTTGTTTCAGACAGGTTACCACGGTGGCAGGTCACCAATGATATCTCTGAGAGGGAGCTTTAGTGATAGTTGCAAAAGGAAACATATTAGATAGTCTCTAGTTTGAGATGTAAAGCAGTCTGACCAGACAAGGAGCTTGTACAGATTGACAGTTCGACTAGTTCATGCTGTGATGAATGATTCTATCATTCTGAGTGAGTTATGGCATAGGAGACTTTTTTATTTTCATTATAGAGATATTCCCGCTTTGGGGAATATGGTGATAGGTCGTCCAACACTCCATGTAGAGCATGATGGAATTTGCATAGGTTGTTCTCTTGGAAAGAATGCCAAGAGATATTTTCTAGGAAGTGACAACAGATCCAAGGGGATCTTGGACTTGGTGCATTCATATTTATGTGGGCATATGACAATTTCTTCTTTGAGTGGATACTTATACTATGTGATCTTTAGACTTGGATTTTGAGGAACATGACTCCCAAGGAGGCTTTCACCAAAGTGAAGTCTGAGGTTGGACACCTCAGGATATTTGGGTGTCATGTATACATTCACGTACCCAAGGAGAAAAGGATGAAGTTAGACCCTTCAGGAAGGAAGGGTACATTTTTTGGGTACAATGAATCTTCGAAATCATATCGGATCTACATCCCTGGTCAGAGACGGATTGAGGTGAGCATGGATGTTTCCTTTGAAGAGGAGGTAGCCTTCAGTTGATCTATAGGATCTCACATGGAGATTGACAGTGAGAAGCAGGAGGAGATGGTGTATTCTCCCATTCACCCTTCAGTAGTTCAGAGGGATCCAGTTGAGCCCATGGAGACAATTGAGCATGTTGATCCATTTGATCATGTTGATATTCCTAGAGATGTTGCACTAGGCTAGAAAATCCCTGCATGGGCTCGTTAGACTTTGCAGGAGGAAAAGGGACATTCATCTCCCCATGGTACTTTCAGAGAGAGCAAGATACCTCAGATATTCTCGAGCTATGTTGAAATGATGAGCCACATCATTGATTATGAGCCTTCCTAATATGAGGAGGCATCTAATCAACATGTATGGAGAGATGTCATGATGGAGGAGTATCAATCCATCATGAAGAATGATGTGTGGGATATTGTTCTGAGACCTGAAGGGAAGTCTATGGTGACTTCCAAGTGGATCTATAAGATCCAACATGCAGCTGATAGGAGCATCGAGAAGAACAAAGCGAGATTTGTGGCTAGAGTATTCTCTCAGCTAGAGGGAATAGAATATGAGGAGACATTTTCTCTTGTTGCTAGGTACACTTCTATTCAGATGATCATTTCCCTTACTTCAACCATGTGTTGGAGACTACATCATATGGATATGAAGACATCCTTCCTCAATAAAGATATTGAGGAAGAGGTGTACACCGAGCAACCAGATGCTTTTTTGATTCATGGGAAGGAGTCCCATGTGTGCAGGTCAAAGAAGGGCTTGTATGGAATCAAGCAAGCACCCCGAGCTTGGTATGCGAGGATTGATGGATACCTAATGATCTTGGGTTTTAGCAAGAGTGTTGTTGATTCCAACCTATATTATAAGGTTGTTTATGGTGATTCCTTGATTTTTTGATCTTGTGCATTGATGATTTATTTCTCACCTGATCAGAGAGCCTCATTGTTTGGTGCAAATATGAGTTGGGATCTCAGTTTAAAATTAAGGATCTTGCCATGATGCACTATTTCTTAGGACTACATGTGTGGCGGAGAACTGATGAGATCTTTCTGAGTTAGGGGAATTATACAATTGATATTTTGAGGAGATTTTGGATGTTCGACTATAAGTCCATGGCCACCTTGATGGTGTCGAATATGAAGAAGTTGAGTGAGTATTCTTCTTGTTAACTCCCAAAATAGCACCATCATTTTGGTTGGGTTTTACGGTGGATAGCATGGCTATTGATAGTTTCCTCAATTCATTGTTGAGTCTTTTAGCTGCAAAATTTTAGATTT
>JZKD02S1675314.1:380960-406646 GCA_000966675.3 Picea glauca
TGGATCTTCTTAAGAACTTTTGGCATTTAAACTATGGCTTTGATTGACGATGTCTTTTTAATAAGGAATATTTCCAAGATTTGAAATATAGGAGTAGCAGCATACATGTGTAACAACATGTAATACATGTGTAACAGCATGTGAAATATGTGTAACAACATGTGAAATTTTCTTATGGTTGGTTCTTGTGTGACAACCATGAATACAAAGAATGTTGGTTCTTGTGTTAACAACATTCATTTCACTTATTGATTTTCTTGCTGCAATAATTTAGCCATGTACTCACTGGAAATAATAAGCTATCAATGTTCATAAGAGAGCATCACTGAGTATAAGAAAAAAAATTATTTATCTTTATGAATCATGTCAATATGTATATCAATCGAAATGCAACAAAGTGTCGTTGGAAAAGAAATGTTAGTGAATCATAAATGGAATGATGAGATGGTAAAATGGAATAATGGTAATGAATATGTGGTGAAATAGTCCCCCCCCCTCCCAACTGAATCGGTTGCATGCCCTCATGCAACTTAGTGTAGGTCATGGAAGGAAAGAGAGCATGGCAAGGAAATTTTCCAAAATATTCAAGTCAGCATATAAGGAATTGTGTGATTAAAGCTTAGAAAAGAACATACCTCCACTTACCCAAAAAGTAGATGTAGTTGTTGTGGTTGTTGGATCAAGAAAACGTGACTAGCGTTGTAGTTGCAACCGTTGTAACTGTTAGAGTAAAGAATAACTGACTGTGACTGATGGAAGATGGAAGGTGTCATTGTTGAAAGATCGGGAAAATGGAACTGCTAATGTTGTTGTTGTTGTAACTGGATCATGGGAAGTGAAGGAATCTGAAATGCTACTGTTGAATCATGAGAAATGTGGAAGGCAAAGAATATGGAACTGTGGTACTCTCATAGATCTGAAATTAAACTATTGCAACTGCTGAGGGGATCATTAAAAAGTGTATAGTCTTCACCTGCTACAAATCGATGGTACAATTCTATTCATGCGAATAAATGTGTCGATATCGATCATGAAGAGAAATCATTGGATTACCATCCATTGATGAATGTCGTTAACCAATGTGAGAAAAACTCACCAGTGATGTCAATGAGTATCAAGGTACCCGAGCAAGTACATCCTGCGAAGTGCGAATAGATGAGATGATGTTGAGCCACTTGCAAGATCTAACGATCAAGGGACATTGATGTATTCCCATGATTGCTAGTGGGAGAGCTTGCCATTAAGGCATGCAAGCCTCAAGGTACTCAAAAAGGAACTCTAGTCTATATCCCAGATAAGGTGCGAGGTCGATGGAGCAAGACTGTTGAAAGGTGGGCCTTAACGAATCCCACATCATTCAACACAAGTTTATAAAAAGAGTGGTAGGACTATAGATGTAAAGATCTCAGTAGCAACAGGGTTTATGGCAAGGAAATGTGATCATGGAAAGGGGGTTTGTTTTATTCAGAAGGAAAACTGAAAAGGCAAAAATGAACTGAAAAAGATAAAGGAGTGTATGCGATTCAGAAAAATAAGCGTGTGAAATCATGAAGGATAAGGCAATGGAAGATGGGCTTCAACACAGGATGATTAATCAACTTTGAAGGAGAACTGGGACATTGTTACAGCATGAAATTTGGAAAAATGTTTCTGTGTATCAGCAAAATGTTTATGTGTAACAGCAAATATCAGAATGCACAAAAAGTTTTTGTGTATCAGCAAAATCTTGTTGTGTATCAGCAAAATGTTTTTGTGTAAAAACATCAGGATGTGAAAAAAGTTTGTGTGTATCATAAAAATGTTGATGTGTAACAACAAACATCATGATGTGTAACAACTCCTTCAAGTTGTCTAGCAAACATGTTTTTCTGAAAAATGTTGTGATTCTTGAAGATCATTGTGGCATGGAAAATGAGCGTCATGTTCCTGCAATCAGTCTTTAGTACTAATCCTACAATCAAAAATTCATGAGAGCATCACAAAACATAAAATGCAAGATATAAGTACAATTGCGAGCTAATTGAGATAAAAAATAAATGCAATTATACCTGTTGTCCACACTTATTCACTTCGTCATTGATTGTCGCCAAAGTGACTTAAGAAAAACAAATGAATGTTAAACATGAAAACATGTATTTATTATATATTTTTCCAATTTTTATGTTTGTTTGTTGTCATTGCTCTTGTTTTATACCAAAATGAAACAAAAACACCTATAAATTTTTTTTGTTTATATATATATATATATATATTGAGTTTATTATTAGGTTTGACATCCATGCTTACTCAAAGGCAGTAAAAGAAATGCATTCACCATGAGAAAAGAATAAGTTTTTTGCATAATCATGAATAATTAGGGCATACAAGTCTCTGTGACAACACAACAGTCGATCCTGAAACACAATGCCTACAAAAACAAGTTAATTAGAAATTCCAAGAACAGAGAGATGTTATAAAAAAAATTATCGTCTCATCTCACCAAACTGGTCCATTTGTGCTATCAGCAAACCACCAGAGACGAAATGTATGTGTGAGCTAGGAACCACCCTCTTCCCATGGAGGTCTAGATACTGGATATGTTGGCCAACGGGTTCCTCGTCTCTCCTTCTCAACGAGAAAAAAATTATGAGCGCCAAGTATTAAAGTTTTTCTCTAGATCTGTTGATGCCTATAGGCACGGGGAAAATGGGGAAGGAACAATGTCTCTGCTGCCTTGAGTGATATAAAAATGAATATGAGAAAGAGTCAGAGACAAATAAGAACAAAATGGATATATTAGAGTTCCCAAGGTAAGTGTTGCTCATTCTGCAAATCTATCGATGGAAATCCATCAATGAACATCCTCCATCATTGAACATCACGCAGACTGCCCATTCCACTACACGTAGAGGACCTACTCACTGTCTTTCAAACAAAGGAATGCCTCTTACAAATGCATCTCATGCACCTTTTCTTCACCAGGAAGCCTAACTCAGTCAAATGAACAGAAACAGCATAAACTCCCATCTGTCTACATATTGGGCACATGTCACATTGATTGGCCGCTTTCAACCCTTCAATTGTTGGTATTGATTCCCCTGTGCATGCACAAATGTTTCAGAAAACATGTTCACGTCCTAATGTAACATGATCAAACATTGTATCCAGACAAATAGGGCATGTCAGGTTAAACTCTAATTTCACGGAATTATGTAATAAGCATTTAATAACAGGATCACTGCTAGTAAAGTCGCATGAGAATTCAGGAAAAATTTCACCAATATGTTGATGCTTTGAATCTCTTGTGTTGATCTGAACATACTCAATTCAATTAACCATGGAAAATTCAATAGCTTTATGTGCTTCGCCTGTAACTTTGTCTCATTTTGAGTAAGTGGATGGAATAGAGGAGTGAGTGTGTGGAGATAGAAGAGAGTCTGCGAGTAGAGAGCAGAAGAGAGAGGAGTCGAGACCTTGTTACAGTTCATGCTCAGGAACACCTTTGTAAAGAGGCACTTTTATTAATATAAACAGAAGAAGTTTTTCCTGCATGTATTTATGTATTATGTGGATGCCTTGGTGTGTTCTATTTTATGATATGAATGTATGTTGTAGATGTATGTTGTAGGTTTACATTTTCAGGAGTATGTTTGATTTCAGGTGAAGGTCTTTGAGGTTTCATGCCATGAGGGTGTGACAGAGTACTGCGGTCTCTGAATACCAATGCACTGAGGCACTTATGAACTCTGTGGATTTGGACAAAGACGTGTTGTGGAACAAGAACTGAAATCAACAACTCAGAAGAAAGACCTCAAGGTTGTTGAATACCTTGGAGGCTAGGCTGTGGGACAAGAACACAGTTGCAGACAGAATCTTTAAGGAGTTCTATGAAGCTCTGCCAAGTGGGCATTGAGCATATGCACAGTGGTGCATTGAGCATACGCACAGTGGTGCATTGAGAAGAACTCTGTTGTGAGTTCTTAAGAAGCCAGAATCACTAAGGATTATGTGAAGCTCTGCCAGAAGGGAATTGAGAAGGCGTATAAGTGAACATAAGGGAACGGAACTGTTGGACATTCTGTGAGAAGGTACTCTGCCAGGAGGGCATTGGGACCATGTGCAGACAGACACAGGAGAAGAGAACTCTTTGATTTATGGAATTTAGAGGAAGAATCCACTGAGGGATCTTCACGGGGTTGTTGAACACCCTGAAGGACTCAGCAAGGGGTTGCTTGAGAGAGAAATAGCCAGGAGGGAATTACATTCTCCATCTATGGGAGAAGAAAGAAGGATAAAATCCCTTAGGGGTCTAAGTGTTCGAGAAGCTCAGGAGAGATAGCACTGTGTGTGCGTGAAGACTCTGCAGAGGCGCAGAAGTCAAAGAATCCCTTGGGAATTCAAGGATAAGCTCAGGAGGGTGAGTGCTTTCAGGCACAGAGTTGCGGTTGCAAGGAGTGCAGAGGTTGAAGAACTCTTTGGAGGAATTCAGATTTTATAAAGCTCAGGAGAGACAAGCGTTTTCATACGTGAAGGCGAGGACTCAAGGTAAAGGAGTTTGTAGAGGAGAAGATAAATGTCGAGGCCTTTGAGAACTTGTAATTCTTCCAAGCACTGGAAGAAAGCGCAAAAGTTCAGGAGGGAGCATAGCAGCCGTCGGATCGGCCGAAGAAATCTGGACCGTTAAAGATTTTACGTCTAGAGAGCATCAGAGTGAGCGCACAGGAAGAAACGATCTACACCATCAGATCTAGAGAAAAATCCCGTCAGTCGTCAGATCTGGCGAAGGAGCAAGGAGATTACGAACGGGTTTCCAAGGTGCAAGCCCAGGAGATTGGCGACCGTCGGATGTTCCCATAGATACCCATCAGTCGTTGGATTGACAGAAGTTGCACGAGGTTTACCTTCATGAACAGGAGGTTGAAAATCCCGACGAGAGGCATGGCCATCGGGATATCGGCATTCGTGAAATCGGGAGTCACGATGACATGAGATCGGGGATTTCCATGGGAAAAATCCTGGAATCGATTTGATCCATCCGTTTGTGGGGATATGTGGCAAAGATTGAGCGACCCATCGGTATATCGGCTACCGGGGTTTTGAGTTGACAGAGAATTTCTGTCATCGGGGTATCAGAAACTCCGAAATCACGAGATTGGATCTGGACCGTCCATCTTGAGGAGATATGTGGCAGAGATCCAGACTATCGGAGAAAGTCCTGATAGAAAAGTCAAACCGACGCATCTGGGTTCGGCGTTTCGCGAATCCTGAGGACAAGAATTTCAGAGCATCAGAAGTCGTGAAATCGAGAGAAGCGATCAGGACCATCCATCATAGGAGGATGTGTGGAGGAGATCAGAGCATTTGGGAGATTTCCTGAAAGTAAAACTATCTATCGTCATTACAGGCATCGGGATATCGGGAATCCCGTGGACAAGAGGTTTATGCATTTAGGCATTGAGATGTCTGAAACCCTGATAAGAAATAAGGCTGCGGTCTTATGAGATAGTGGTCACGTGGGCCAAGAGTTTAGCCAAGAGGGCTAACACGTAAAGGAACGTATCGGCGAATTGACTCATCGGAGATCAAGAGTTCAAGAGGACAGGGGACTCTTGACATCAGGAATTGGAGAACCCCAAAACCCGAAATTGTCATCGGGAAAAGTCACAGGCGCTTGCAGAGGCCGTGACAGGGAAAGAGTAGGACCTGTGGATCAGGTCTTTAGCAGAGATTCCGGTAGGGAATCGGAAGAGTCGCTTCGGCTCATGAAATGATTGATCGATCGATCCTGTGAGCAGGAGCGCGAGGTGGTGGTCGTGTCTTACTGTGTCAAAGTGGTATCAGAGCCTGATTCTTGCTTGTATATTTCAGGCAAGGGAGGCAAGGGAAGAAGACAGAGTACTGAAACTCTGTAAGGATTTGTTTGCAGGTAGGCAACAGTCCATAAGCAGTCAGGAGGACTGTAGGATGAAGTTGGAAACACTCAGGGTACAGAGTGACAGCAACAGGTTTTCCAGGAGAGCAGACAGAGACAACAACAGGGCTACTGAAGGCCGTAGATATGATAGAAGGAAAAACTCAGAGCTATGGATCCAAGAAGATATAGATGAAGAGCTCGTTGATATAAAGAGAGAAATAGAAAATCTTGCATTGTGGATGCAACAGAAAGCCAAGCCGAGATGGGTGTATGAATGGCCCATGAGGAAGGCAAAATCAAAATGGCCAATCAAGGAGTTGATGGCTAGAAGACAGCATAGGCTGCTAATAGGATGGTTGAGGGATGCTGAAAACCTCGACGGACCTGAGGAAATGGTTCAGGTATGTGAACCGGAGACTGGTAGAATTCTCGGTGAAGAGAATGAAATGGGATCGGCTGAAGATCTCAAGAACTCCCAGGAGGGAAGAGAGGAAATTCCAATTTGTCAGGTGGGCAACGAGTTGAGATCACTGCGGGATCTCAGAGACTGTCATGAGGACATTCGAGGAATTTCACATTTCCATCTGGGCAATGAAATGAGGTCGCGCGGGATCTCGAAGACTGCCAGGAGGGTAGTGGAAGCATCTCAGATTGCCAGGTGGGCAGAGATGAGCATTCGAGACTATCTGAAAGTCTCATGGACTCGGAGGTGAGTTCAATTCAACAAGGGTTGCTGATGAAGATGGGATCAATTGAGCTCATAATCTGCCAGGAGGGCAGTGAACACATCCCATACTGCCAAGTGGGCAGGGATGAGCAGATGAGACTATCTGAGAGTCTCATGAACTCAGAAGTGAGTCAGAATCATCCAGAAGAGCTAACAGAGCAGGTGAGCTCAGAGATGGATTTAGATCAGCATGTGCAACTGATAGAAGAGGAAGATATGAGAAATATTCTGATGATTGGGGGAATTCAGATATTCATACCACTTGCCTAGGAGGAGGCATAAATCTGTGTTGCAGGTGCAGCAACAATAGAAGAACAGTCAGTTGTGACTGTCAGGAAAGAAGAATCGGAGCAGACTTTGGAAGCTTCCCAAGCAGACGAAGAAGAAGATGAGAATTCTGATGAATGGCTCAACATATTCAGCCAGGAAGCTGAGGAAGTTGTAGCACTAAAGCTGACAGCAGAAGATAAAGTTCTCACTCCATGGGAGATGGAGTTGGAGATGTTGGAGGATTGGCTGAACAATCCAGAGCCAGCAGAAGAAATGGAAGAAGTTGAGCTGTCAGAGAAGGTGACTGAACGGAAAGTTGGTCAGGAAGAGACTGCAGAGCTGAAGTCTGCAGCAGAATGGACACTTGAGGCCACAGATGAAGATGAAGAAGAAAGCATGGGAGATCATGATGATCTACCCAATTGCAGAAAATTTTTGTAGCTGGGGAGACTGCAAAAACAGGACCAGCCACTAGAGCAATTGGACGCAGTGGTTGAGAAAATCAGAAGGCTCATGTTAAGGTCAGCAAGGACTGCCAGCGAGGAGAGGCTAAGCAGAAAGAAGGAAGCAGCGCAACAGCAGTAGCAGCAACAAGAAGATGGAGCACGTGAACAACTCCAAAGAATGATTTGGGATCCGAGAGGATTTCACCAACTGAGATGGGAAGCTCATGAGCAGGAGCTCACAAATTTTGCAGCTGAGGAGTATGATGCAGGAGCATCTCTCCACGTCAGCTAGCCAGCCAGCCATCCACATCAAGCGCAAACATTCAAAGCTGAAGATAGGCGCAGTCCTCATTTTGATTTTAGAATTGAATGTAATTAAATGTCTAGGCTGTTGAGCCATAGAGTCGTGCCTTTGTGCAAGCGTAGAATAAGTAGGCCTTTAATGTTTGTAAGGCTGAGATCTAGATCCGGATAGCGGACTAGACAACCCATTCAATGTAATTGAATAGGGTAGGTAGGTTGGAGGGAAGAGCTCAAAGAGCCCCCTCAGGTAAAAGAGATTTAGGATCTCATTTTCAGTAATTGGATGGAATAGAGGAGTGAGTGTGTGGAGATAGAAGAGAGTCTGTGAGTAGAGAGAAGAAGAGAGAAGAGTCGAGACCTTGTTACAGGCCATGCTTAGGAACACCTTTGTAAAGAGGCACTTTTATTAATATAAACAGAAGCAGTTTTTCCTGCATGTATTTCTGTATTATGTGGATGCCTTGGTGTGTTCTATTTTATGATATGAATGTATGTTGTAGATGTATGTTGTAGGTTTACATTTGCAGGAGTATGTTTGATTTCAGGTGAAGGTCTTTGAGGTTTCATGCCATGAGGGTGTGACGGAGTACTGTGATCTCTGAATACCAGTGCACTGAGGCACTTCTGAACTCTGTGGATTTAGACAACGACGTGTTGTGGCACAAGAACTGGAATCAACAACTCAGAAGAAAGACCTCAAGGTTGTTGAATACCTTGGAGGCTAGGTTGTGGGAGAAGAACACAGTTGCAGACAGAATCTCTGAGGAGTTATGTGAAGCTCTGCCAAGTGGGCATTGAGCATACGCACAGTGGTGCATTGAGAAGAAATTTGTTGTGAGTTCTTAAGAAGCCAGAATCACTAAGGATTGTGTGAAGCTCTTCCAGAAGGGCATTGAGCAGGCGTATAAGTGAACAGAAGGGAACAGAACTATTGGACGTTCTGTGAGAAGATACTCTTCCAGGAGGGAATTGAGACCATGTGCAGACAGACACAGGAGAAGAGAACTCTTTGAGTTATGGAATTTAGAGGAAGAATCCACTAAGGGATCTTCACAGGGTTGTTGAACACCCTAAAGGACTCAGCAAGGGGTTGCTTGAGAGAGAAATAGCCAGGAGGGCATTACATTCTCCATTTGTGGGAGAAGAAAGAAGGATAAAATCCCTTAGGGGTCTGAGCGTTTGAGAAGCTAAGGAGAGATAGCACTGTGTGTGCGTGAAGACTCTGCAGAGGCGCATAAGTCAAAGAATCCCTTGGGGATTCAAGGATAAGCTCAGGAGGGCGAGTGCATTCAGGCACAGAGTCGCGGTTGCAAGGAATGCAGAGGTTGAAGAACTCTTTGGAGGAATTTAGAGTTTATAAAGCTCAGGAGAGACAAGCATTTTCATACGCGAAGGCGAGGACTCAAGGTAAAGGAGTTCGCATAGGAGAAGGAAGACAAAGGTCGAGGCCTTTAAGAACTTGTAATTCTTCCAAGCACTGGAAGAAAGCGTAGAAGTTCAGGAGGGAGCACAGCAGTCGTCGGATCGGCCGAAGAAATCTAGACCGTTGAATATTTTATGTCCAGAGAGCATCAAAGTGAGCGCACAGGAAGAAACAATATGCACCGTCAGATCTAGAGAAAAATTTCGTCAGTCGTCAGATCTGGCGAAGGAGCGAGGAGGTTACGACCGGGTTTCCAAGGTGCAAGCCCAGGAGATTGGGGACCGTCGGATGTTCCCATAGATACCTGTCATCCGTTGGATTGATAGGAGTTGCATGAGGTTTACCTTCATGAACAGGAGGTTGAAAATCCCGACGAGAGGCGTGGCCATCGGGATATCGGCATTCGTGAAATCGGGAGTCACAATGACATGAGATCGGGGATTTCCATGGGAAAAATCCCAGAATCAATTTGAGCCATCCATTTGTGGGGATACGTGGCATAGATCGAGCGACCCATCGGTATATCGGCTACCGGGGTTTTGAGTTGACAGAGAATTTATGTCATCAGGGTATTAGAAACTCTGAAATCGAGAGATTGGATCTTGACCATCCATCTTTAGAAGATACGTGGCGGAGATCCAGACTATCGGAGAAAGTCCCGATAGAAAAGTCAAACCGACGCATCTGGGTTCGGCGTTTCGCGAATCCTGAGGACAAGACTTCCGGAGCATCAGAAGTCGCAAAATCGTGAGAAGCGATCAGGACCGTCCATCATAGGAGGACGCGTGGAGGAGATCAGAGCAGTCGGGATATTTCCCGAAAGGAAAGCTATCTATCGACATTACGGGAATCGGGATATCGAGTATCCCGTGGACAAGAGGTTTATGCATTTCGGCATTGCGATGTCCGAAACCCCGATAAGAGATAAGGTTGCGGTCTTATGAGATAGTGGTCACGTGGGGCCAGGAGTTTATCCAGGAGGGCTAACACGTAAAGGCACGTATCGGCGAATTGACTCATCGGAGATCGGGAGTTCAAGAGAACAGGGGACTCTTGACATCGGGAATTGGAAAACCCCGAAACCCAAAATTATCATCGGCAAAATTCACAGGCGCGTGCAGAGGCCGTGACAGGGAAAGAGTAGGACCTGTGGATCGGGTTTTTAGCAAAGATTCTGGTAGGGAATCGGAAGAGTCGCTTCGTCTCATGAAATGATTGATCGATCCTGTGAGTAGGAGCGCGAGGTGGTGGTCGTTTCTTACTGCATCACATTGCCTCATGATCATCAGCAAAGAAATGTTTAATATGCCAGAGATACCTTTGAAAACCATAAGCAAGATGCAGATGCAGCATACGTCTGGCACGGGAACTGAATCAACCCACTATAGCCGATACTTCTTTTGTAATCTTCGTAAAAGAAAATTTTGTCACGACAGATTGGGCCTTGCGGCGAAGGAATTCGGTGCCCACCAACACTCAATAGAGATTAACGGCATTAGCAGGAAAATGTGACGATGGTGCATTACATTTGAGTTAGAGATAAAACCGAAAGTCAAGAGTACTGAGATCTACACGGATATGCAATCTTACATACGGATTTGCAACATTCACTACCATCGTGAAGGAAGAAAATCGATACACCGAAAAAAAAATCATCGCCGAGATCTGCGTTTGAGGAGTTACAACAAACATACCAAGCTAACCCATTTCTAGGATGACGATGATAGCAATCCGAAATTTCTAATTTTGACTTGCCCAAAATAGTGTTGTTTCAACCACTCAATCGAGATTGAACTTGATAATCGTAAGAGTGGATCGTGACTTGAGGATACGCAAGGATAAAGATTGATTTTCTTGTTTTGCAATAAAATTCGATTCGGTGGTCAGGATCAAGCTCCATAAGAAAATCAAAGAGCTAAACGACAATCTACACATAATTTCCAAATAATTCAGAGACTAGGCATTAGAGCATGGTTATTGCAGGTGTAGCGTGGGCAGTGAAACTTCAATCAAAAGTTCTGGAGATAGTTCGGACCGCAAAAGTATTTAGCAATAATGCAGGGCAAAGGAGAAAAACAGATTGAAGGATAAATGCAATCTTAAGATTTCTCGTCCTTCTCAGTAATGCGTTCTCAATACAATAGGTTTGGGGCATCATATTATTAATACTCATGTCATGTCCAATGTATTGTTTTTGTTTTGTTGCAGGTTTTAACTCTAGGAAGGTGAAATGATGGGGGTGATTGGTATTAAAGGTGTGATTTGCACATCTATCAATTGGAGGTTGTAACTCAAAGGGTGTTGCGGCAACTCAAACCAGAAATGAATAGGCAACTTCAAACCAGAAACTATTGCATCAGGAAACAAATTTTTGCACAATTTAAATGGATTTCAACCGACCACGTTTTAGCATTGTTTCAGCATGCCCTGACAGTTCAGTGGGGAAAAATTCATGAATTTGCGGACCATTTATTATTATATATTTTTTTTCGTTTTGTTTTATTTTGTCCTAATGCCACTGTTGTTTTGTTGTTGCAGATATGCAAATTTATTCAATCATTGTTACAGAAAAAACGCCATTGTTTCAGCAAGTACAATTTCATTGTAACAACATGAAAAATGTCGTTGTACCAGCATGTTGTAACAGCATGTAAATTTTTCGTTGTATCAGCATGTTGTAATAGCGTGTAAAAATTTATCTGTATCAACATGTATCAGCATGTTGTATCAGCTTGTTGTAACAACATGTAAAAATTGGTTTTGTTTTTATTCTCCTAAAAAAAATTATTGTGTTTATTTGTAGGTCAAAGGATGGACACAAAAATATTAATTCTTGAAATCAATTTAGACATCCTATTTTCTTATCCTCGCGATCGCACGAAGCGTGGAGGAGAGCATACTTATTCTAAGAAAACAAAACTGGAAATAAAATCCTACCTGCTTTATGCTAACTGAAACTTAAAGATTAGTTACGTGTACTCAAACTTCCAATGGAGCCAAGCACGCAACAGTAACATCAATATGTTCAGTGGTAATTTTTCAAATGAATAATGGAAATATTCGAGTGAATAAATCTAGTTGTTGTAACGAAAAACTAGCTAAATAAAAATGAAATTTATCTAATCGAATGCTTACCTGGAACCATTGCTCGATAATGCTTTCAAAGGCGTGTTTTTCCTCGCTTAGATCTTGCTATAACTCCTCTTCATCTTCCTCAATATCCTGCTCGAATGATTGTTCGTCATCAAATATGTAGGGTTCTTCAGATGTTGAATCCTCGTTTGTTGTTGGAGGAGTGTTTGAATCTTTAATTGTTGTCAAGATCTCCTCTTCCAGAGAAGAGGAGATCCCGACTTTCAGGAGGATCTGAGTGAGTAGTTCCAATATGACACTCATAGTTTAAAACATATTGAAAAAGGGGTTTTTACAGCACCCAAATCAAAATTAAAAACTGAAAATTATACTTGTTGAAACACATACTCTCCACAGTTGTGGAAAACACACTTGCTAGAATTGAAACACACACTTGCGAAAAATGAAATTTGCACTTACGCTTGCAGGAATTGAAACACTCCCTACATGCCCTTACCCATATGCCACCTCGGAGTTAGGAGCATGACTAATCACACTTGCATGAAAATTCAAACTAAACTTCAATCCATCGTGCTTCCCCGACAACGTCGCCAAAATGCTAGGCGGAAATATTGTCGTTTAATTCCGTTGTAGTATTTTCCCAACTATTTAATTTGTCAATCCGAGGTTTGTAGGCTTACGAATCACAGGCACTATATATGCAGGACTGAAGTAGAAGTAATATAATCTAAATTGTTGAAATGAAATTAATCTAGGAAAGCATCAAAACACTAACTAGGAAAGCAGGAAATTACATAAGGGAAAAACAATACAATATGTGAAGAGTTGAACGACATATGACATATGTGAGCTCACACAATAAATCAATCTCAAATTATATTACAAGAGTCAAATGACAAAGCATGAAAGAATAACAATGAAATAATACAAATCAAAGCTAAGAATCTCTTTTTCCTAATTACAAGACTAAATTATGAATTACATGATCAATTATGAATAACATTCCCCAATTATTAATAACATGATCTTGTGAATTACATCCCCCCTCATGAAGAGAGAGCGCTCTCTTATATACATGAAAGTCAACCACTCTTAACTACTTTCCCATTATGACAAGATATGATCTCTTCAAATCCTCCATACATCTCTCACGTATCTTAGATAAGATATGCCAACCAAATCTTCCATGATCTTCTCCTTGAGATCTCTTTCAAATCTTCAAAGTTTGAAGATGTAATTCGAATTTGAGGATAGGTGGTGAATTTTGACTTTGTTGAAATCTTCACATATGCCTGCACACATCATCAAACTCATCCAACCTTGATATATAATGAAAATATGTTATTTTTCTAATATTTAATCACAAATTCACTTATAATACTAAAATGAATAAAGTGGAAAATAATAAGATGAAACCCAAATGTATTTATGGAAATGATATGATAAAAGGTTAATGGGATGATGAAATGTAAGGAATAGTGAAGGAAAAGGTGGATGAAAATATGACATTTTTGAGGCCCAACAGCAGTGTGGATTCGGAAGCTCCTTGCAGGATTGTTTGGGCAGATGTTGGATACCACTATGATTCAGTGTGATAACCAGAGTTGTGTGAAGCTCTCAGAGAATCCAGTATCTCATGATAGATTGAAATATGTTGAGATCATGTTTCATTACATTCAATACATGGTGTTGAGGAAAGCAACACTAATGCAGTACCTTCCTTCAGATGAGTTGATTGCATATGTTCTCACTAATCCCCTTTCTAAGTCGACATTCAAGTACTTTTGTGATAAACTTGGAATGGTAAAGAACAAGTCCTTTCCAAGTCGATGTTCGAGTACTTCCGTGATAAACTTGGAATGGTAGAGAACAACTCATTTCCAAGTCGACGCTCAAGTACTTATGTGATAAACATGGAATGGTAGAGAACGCCCCTCTCGTTGAGAGGGAGTGTTGATGGTTGCAGATTTGTACGATCAACTTTGTGAGACATTCTTCAGGTCATACTCCTCGATGGACTGAGTCGAGTTGACCTGTGACGATATACTGGGTTGGGTGCCCAACGACCCTTGGGGTGTAGCCCATGTGGTTGGGATATTTTCTAAGTCGTACTCGATGGATTGAGCTAGGTTGACCTATGATGATACTCCTTGATGGACTGAGTTGAGTATGACACTTATCGTTGGAATTATAAGTTGTATTGGGTTGGTTCCCAACAACCCTTGAGGTGTAGCTCATGTGGTTGGGTTATTTTCCAGGTCGTACTCCTCGATGGACAGAGTTGGGTTGACCTTTGATGACACACACACTATGTCATCAAGGCGTAGGAGAATGGGATATGATGGGGCGATTCACAAATAGTTATTGGAGATGACATGTTGGCAAATAGGTTCAAAATCCTCATGATAATAAAGAAGTAAATAGATCAACCCATGATGAATCGAAGGCTCCAAATACCTCTAACCGTCAAGAAGGTGATAATGATAATTCAAACGCTGCCACGACTGGACAAGTATGATCCAAAGTACTGAGAGAAATTTAAGGCCATCATCTCACATATCTGATAGTTTCCTTATTGGGACAAGAACCACAGATAACATCAACCGTCAGTGTATTAAGTTCTCACAAGTTCTGAAAAGCAGTGAATTGTGCAGAGATAATGATCACCAAAGGTGAAAGGCGATCAATTTCTTCTTGCAAGCATTGTAGTATAGTGCAAGTTTGGCAGTGTTTTCATGATTAAAGTATTCACGAAGAATATCGCCTTGAATTTCATACCGAGTCTCATCTCTAGTACATCCTTCCACACATCTTTCAAGACAACTTGGGGGTATTAGCCTTATCAGTTTCACAACTAGATGGTATAGAAAGTATTGCAATTAGTTTCAGAACTCATTGTAAGAATTGAAAAGCGTCTAGGCGATCCAAACACTGAGGATAAGAACATATTGTTAGGTAACAATTGAAGAATTTTCCCTGCAAGGAGAATGTTATTCATAAGAACAAACATTATTGAATGTCTTCAAAAAGAAAAAAAGAAAAACGTCACTGTAAACTCATCGAAAGGAGTAATGGTTTCTTTGAGAGTATCTGGTCTCTCATAATTGAAAGGATAATTTTTCCAAGTGTAATTCAATATAGTTCTTTATTCGACAAGGAGTATGGAGTAGTAGCAACTGTACATTTGACACCATTGCGGGATATCCGAAGGTAAGTTGCAGGCACTGATACTACATTAGTTTTCAATCAACCAAGTCAATAAATGATGATCCTACAGTCAAGATTGTAGAAAAACTCTTGTGGTCTTATGGAGATTTTCCCTACGTTTTAGGGTATTATGTTGTTGGTGACACTATTACATTATGTTCCTTGATCAAATCACACGAGAGGGTCATAAGGATCGATCTTGTGTCTATGAATCTATCAACTCCTGCCATTAGGTTGAAATCTTTGGTCCATTGTTGGCGTGTATCCAAGATTTTTCCTTTGCTTGCAGACTCTTTTCATGGACAAAAACTTAACTGTGTTTACAACGATTATCAAAGATTGGAATAGTTAACACTTGTCGAGCAATAATCTTGAAGTTTTTTTTTATTGACTCTTAAAAAGGTCATTAATTAATATTTTGACGACATAATATATCTTGCTAAAAAATTATTATATTATATAAACTTATATTCACACAACTCGCTCAATTAATTAAACTGAATCAAACCAACTCCAACCATTTGGAACTGCTCATCAATTGTATAAATAAGCGCTCGACAACAACAATAAGAAGGAAAAACTTAGAGAGAGATATGCTTGGAGTGCAGTAAGGTCTTTTTCTTTAAATTGTCATTCATCCTTTATACATTCAACAAGGATTGACGGAATTGTTGGCAACAAGGGGTCTTGTGAAGCAGCGGAGGGATGAAGCGAGGATGAGTTTTGCTGGTTCTCATAAGGTGAAGAGTTTACTTGTCAGTGTGGTGTATTTAGGCCTAATTTTATTCAGTGTTAATCAATTTCTGATATGCAAGTTCTCACCTTGTGTTATCACCACCATTGCTCCATTCCATTTTGGCTCAACTTTCTTATTCTTTCGTTCTTGGTCGCTCTATTGTAACTTTGTTCTAGAATGGCTAAAGGCTAAATACCTGGCCAACTCCACGCAGAGACTTGTAAATTCCAAGAATTCCAAAATTGTATGGGGAAATTTTTTAAATAAGGATCAAAGTCTTCTAGGCTCTGAAATTGTTTCTTTATTTGTTTTCTTTTAAATCTCAGTTTTCTTTGTCTTTTTCTTAATTCGACACTTCAAAATTTTAAAAGAAAATGCATTAAAACAAACTAATGGATTTATTGCTTTTGTAAAATTGTGTATATAAGTTTCTTTTATTTTATTCTTATTAGTTAGTTTTGATAGTTACAAACTTTGTTTACTTTCTTTATTTATTTTATTGTTTTAGTTCTCTTATTAATTATTACATTTTAACTTAAAGAAAAATTTTAAAAAAATATCAAATCACTACAGAGTTTCTATAATTTATTTTGATAGTCTTTAAACTAATTGTTTCACTTTAACACTAACATGTTTTAACTCTTCATTAGTTTTGTCTTAGACTACTTTCTCACAAAATAAATACAAAAATATTATCAAGTTATAGTCTTTCTTGTACGTATTTTTTTTAGTTGTTTAATTTCTTTTAAGATTTAATTTTGTTATTTCAATTTTAGGAACTCATACATAAAAGCATAAAATATATATATATTTAAAAAAAAAATACAAAGCAAAGGGATTTCATGCTTGAACTTTAGGTTAGAGGAGATTTACCCTGGAGTTCAATGTGTTTTCTTGTTGGGGCTCTAAACCCAGGGTGACATTCTCGTCTCTTCTCGCCTAGCCTCACGAGAGGTCGAGATATTGGTGTTGGGGACTCTATAGTCCCTCGACGTCAACAACAGGTCAACCCTATTGCAAAAGACACCTGCCCAGTCTAGTATAAATAAAGGTGACACCTTTCTCATTTGACACACATACCCATCTATAGCGCAAGTTTAGTAGAGAGCCATAGTTGCAACAGTCCAACGAAGGAGGAAGGAAGAAGGGCACAGGTTGGCTTGTTGATCTTTTGTTTTGATGGTACACTTGTGGAGGCTAGTTACTTTAGCACTCTAGCTAAGGCTTGATGCAGTTGCATTGTTGGGTTATCTTTTGCGGAGATAGGTATTCTTCTTTGTTAGTTTTCTCTAGTGGATAGAGTTGGTTATTGGTTATATTATATTGGCAAGGATATTCTCTCTAAGAAAAGTTTGTTGGGTTTTTCTCCCTTGTGAAGTAGGGTTTCCCAGGATAAATCTTTGTGTCTTCTTGAGTTTGTTTACCTACTTCTTTATGTTTCAATATATGCTTATTGAATGTTGAAATGAGATTAAATGGCTATGGTAAATCTAATGTTAACATAACTAATGAAAAATTAAACAATAGAGCCCAAGAAGTTAGTTCAACCGTCTATTGCTAATGTTGTTGGGCATTTGACCACTTCCATGCCAACAGGGTCTAGTTTGTATCCCCTTGGGTTAGGCATATTAGTCTACACCAACCGATTTACTAGGTATTCCATCCATGAATGTGAGGAAGCATCCCTTAGGTTTTCTCATGAAGATTTTCCTTATAATATATTAGATAGTTATGAACAAGTGTGTTCTAGAAAGTAATTAACATAATTAAAATGATATATGATGTATGAAATATGAAGAATGGTTAAGCACACTTTTAAACAATGAAAACAAGTTTGTGAGTAATACAAAATACATTAATAGAATTATAGAATCATTAAAATGTGTTAATAGAGAGAATAAGATTGCAAACACAATTAAAGTTTTATTAAACAAAGGTACAAATGGTTAAGAACAATTACATCCATGCTTGTCCCATCAAAGATTAGTAACTATAGCTTGGGATATTTAAGGAAAATTAATGACAATAAACTAGAATGTCGTTTCATCGTAGATTAATAACTATAGCTTGGTATATTTAAGAGAAATTAATGACAATAAAATAGAACTCCTTCACATCATTTATGTAAATTCTCTCCATAAAGTTTGATTACACTTAATGTTAAATTTTGTTATGATATTGTTATCATTGTTGTTTTTATTTGATATTTTATATTAATAATAAAACCCTTATCTATTTTATTTGATTTTTTAAATTGTTATTATTTTGTTTACACGTTTATCCTTCGTTTTATAATGTATTCTAATAATCATTGATAAGAACACAACTAACATTTAATTATTTTCAGTCGTGGTAAGAGGTAAACAAAACTATATTTTCTATCATTAACTTTTTTCCAAAAACACTCTTTGATTCTTTTTTCTAGAAATATTCTTTGATTCTATTAACTTGGTAAATAAGCATTCAAATATATCCCAAAAATACTGTTTGATTCTATTAACTTGGGAAATAAGTATTAAAATATATCCCAAAATAAAACCATAGATCCCATTACATTCCGCATACCAATCCATCCACCGTCTTAACAAGACGTCAAACTTTGCCCAGACACAACATTGTCTTATTTTTTTATCAATATACAAAAGCATTAAACAAAATAACATGAAAAGTTGAAAATTATGGTGAATGGAAGATTCGAGTTCCTCAAAATGAATGGGGGATTGGCCTTCCACCAAAGGCTGCTTAAGCTACAATTGTTAATGTTTTCATCACATAGAAAACCTGTATGTTAATTTGAATATTTACCTTTTTCAAACCTATTTTGAGTAATAAATAAAATTATATAAAATGTATTATTGAGGTTTAATCTGAAAAATAAACACAACTAATATGCACACTTGGTCCAACCACTGCAGATTTCCCAAGCCACGGTGAGGAAAGGATGAATGGAGTTATATGTTTGATCACTGAGATTCAACAACTCAAAATAAAAACAAGTGTAAAAAAGTCATGGAATTATTTTCAAGTGTAAAAAATCCATGGCATTATTTTTTTCCAAATGCAAATTTTATTTGTCACTTCAACTGTAAAGAAGCCATGGTATTATTTTGTTTTCAAGGCAAATTATTATTTATCACTTCACACAAGTAGTGTAAAGATCACAATGGTATAAGGAAAAAGTTCCCAGGATACTGGATTGAAACTGCAGCTAGCTGGCTTAGTTTTGGCTACCACCTCTCATCAAACATGGGTTCTCAAGTATGTAATTTCAACTAGTACACAAACACACATTTGAAAATCAAAAAGCTGAAACAATCCCACAAAATTTTGACCCTGCAAGACATAAGCAGTTAATACAAGTAACACAAGACATCAGCAACACTGCATAAAAAAATTGAACTTAGCCAAATAAGCCTTTGCTTAATGCAAAACCAGACATCTGCTGGCAAGCAGACACTATGATATTGATGAACGGAAGACACTCGATATTGAATTGAAGCTCATCCAACTTTGTACTCTCAGTTGCAAGTTGCAACTAACAATATGTTCATGCCGAATTGGTTTATATACAACAGGATATAATCCAAGAGAATTGAATGGTGGCTGTGCCTGAATGTTTCTCAGTTTGCAGCTCCACGAGCACGAAGAGATATGAAGATAAAGAATACTGTCTTCCATCCTACTCAGCTGTTTCCAACATTTGATCGACAGACGAGCTATAAATATGGAACACAGGACATTTTGTTGCACTCTGACTAGGATGATCAAGACAAACCTATGAATTACCTGAATTTCAATTTTCATACATTGAAGGCCCAATGTGGCCATGAAATGATGGAATTCAACTACACCAAGATGAAAATTTCAAGTCCTTCAAATCATGTGCTTTGTTAGCTTTGCAGGCCAAATGCTTTACAGGTGGTTTGGCCAACATGACCAATTTACACAAGTGATGTCATTTAGACAATTACAAGGAATATATCATACAACCATGTGTATGTTACATCGCATGAATAATGACCATTTGATGTGCCCACATGGAGTTTCAGAAATTGTACACCTTTCCTCGACAATGAACTTGTTGGATGTAACCAAAACACAGAGCTAAGCACAATTACGGATATCACAAATGAGGTCGTGCAACTCCGGAAATATAGTGATAAGCAACAATTCCAAGAGGCTGTATGCAAGCTGCTTCACACATACTGTGGACTGCAAGCACAAGCACGACAAAACAATCTCGCATCTTATCCCCGATATAGAAAATGGAGTATTGAAGCAAATGTTAACATCACATATAATAAGGCACAATAACAAGTCTTACTTGAAGAAAGAAATATATATCATTTGCACAGTGGTTGTACTGCTTTGTCCCAATTATCCTAACCAAGGGTGCTGGTGCTCCTGCAAGTCAAAATTCAGTTTTCTGTAAGGAAACTGGCACATATACAGCCATAGATTTTCAGATAACATTTATGACCTTCTATTAGACATTCTTTGACCATCCTGGCACCCAGTTAAACACACAAAGTACATGCAAGGAAAACTTAACTGATACTATGATTGATCCAGATGCCAGAAATTATGAGTACATAGTATATAACTACAGATTACATATTGACAAAGAAACAGCTCCAACCAAGGGTGCCAAGTCACTAAAAATAAAGACAACTGCAGATAAATAATATCAATGTAATACATATCAAATACACAAATCGACTGATCATTTCTAGCATCTTACAGCATTGGCATTTCTATTTTTCCCCATATGTTATTTATAGCAATGTGGTAATTCCTGAATTTATTATCATGTTAGTGTTGAAATTTGTATGAACTAAATATGTGTATGATAAAGTCTTTTGTGATTTAATTTGTTTTGATTGTTGCAAACATTAATGCCATGATGAGACTTAGTCTAGTAAACATGTATCAAGTTGTACTTTATCTACTTTTGTGCTTTAGTACACTTTTGCATTATATTTTCTCCTTCGGGTGACTTGGTCCAAATTGATCACTCACCCACTTTATTTGATTGTTTCAAATATTATTGCCATGATGGCACTTAGTCTAGTAAACATGTGCGAACATGTATCAAGTTTTACTTTATCTATTTTTGTGCTTTAATCCACTTTTGCACTTTATATTTTCTCCTTTGGGTGACTTGGTCCAAATTGATCACTCACCCACTTTATTGTACTTTTTTGCAGACTTGGTCCACTTTGATTACTCACAACCCAATTTTGTAGTCTATAGTATATATAGTTAAAAGAAATGAGTGTACAACAGTGTTATCGAAACCAGCCAAAAATGGGTTGAACCGGTTCCAAAGGTTTTCCAGTCTGAATAGCTGGTTCTGGTTTTCGGTTTGAACTGGCCAGTTCCATACAATGTCGTATGGAAAGCACTTGGGCCCACTTAAAAAGTTAGAACACATAAAAAGGGGAAATCAATAAAAATAAAAAACCAAAACCCTAAACCTAATTCTAAATCCCTCCCTATGGTTCTGGCTCGTGCTATATTCGCAAGGTTATTGGTTGTTGTTATAATGGATGATACGAGATGATACGAACTTCTAAGAGCTGAGTAGAATATTTGAACTGTAAAATGATCTGGCCATCCTAGTTCGATCCTTTGCAGAACGTTGCGCTTATAAGATTCCCAGAATAATTTGTTCTCAATTGTACTTCCATCAACATTATTCGGATGATAGATTAATGTTTTCCTTCTGAACGATGTTGAAACTTTGACTAGTTAGAGTGTCTCCTCTTGTGATTGGGATGTCGATAAGGTGTTTTTGTAGCACGACTGTCTCTTATCATACTTGTAGCGTTTTCTTCATTTACTTTCATAGTTTTATTTTCTTCATGCATTGATGTTGTTTTGTTAATTGATGAACTTCTATTAGTATCTACAATTGGAGTTCCCATTGTTTGTACTCCAACATCCCTATATGCCTTTTCTTCAACTGGATTGGCATCTTCTTGAGCTGTGATGTGGATTGGATCTGTATTTGTTCCTTGTTCCACAACTTGGATTTTTACACCTGAAGATTTTGATGCTTCTTCCTGGATTTGTTCTAACTTGTTCCCCAATGACCTCTTATCATTTTTAAGCTTCTTAATTTTCATAAGCAGGTTTTGATTATGATTCTTTAGGTGTGAGAGTTCTTCATTTTTTGATCTGTCGACAGTTTTAATTTATGGATTGTCAAGTTTTCCATCTTTTAACTTCCTAATTTGTTCCAACAACCTTTAATTAAGGCTCTTCATGTGAGAATTTTCTTCATCTTTTGCTGATAGGTTCTTGTACTCTTTCTCGATATCTTTTTTTCTTGTTCTAATCTTTGATTACTCTGCGTCATAGCCTTGGACTTCTTTCCTTGTGCAAGTAATTTCAGACTGTGATCTTTTAAGCGAGAAATTTCTTCATTTTTATCTACAATAACTCCGTCAAATTGTTTTTGTATCTTTGATACTGACCATCGATTTTCCTAAAGGGATCACCTTTGAGATGTCTTTCAGTGTTTGAGTTTTGGGTACCTTGGAAAGTGGTCCCTGTTATTGCACAATTTGTACTTTGATCAAAGGAAACGGTAATGGAAAGCAAATTGGTGTAACTTGAGGTTATCCTATCACTGTCACCTCAATAGGATGTCTCTTTCTATTTAGGGTTGAAGGCCCAGGGGAGATGTCCCTGGTGACTTGGGGGTTTGAGAGGGCAAGGTTAAGGTATCTATTAAAAGGTCCCCTCTCACAAGTCACCACTGATCAGAAATTCCAGGAGTTTTAACCAATGAAGTGATGAAATATCAAGATTGTACCTACCCAGAACAAAGCAACAAGAAACTATATCTTTTGCAAGTACAACTTGTCGTTAGTACTTCATAAAAACTTCGAACTTTGTCAAATAAAAGCAATGGCTGATATGAATGTGAAGTAAACACAAATTTATAGCAGCAAGTGTATATATAGCAATAGCTTCACAATTATGCCTCAATAAAGCTTCAATAATGACCAAAAATGATAACATAAACTTGGCAAAATGCTAGTATTTGTCAGAAGCAAAGAAGGCAATGTAAAATCAGCTCTAACACTTGCTTTTAGATGTTTTTAATGCTGCAATGTATGGCTGTAGCTTCCTTTGGTAACAACAACAATATTGTCAGTATATTAGGCTATTCTAATGTCAGAAATAATTAGCGGAAAGCTTAAAGTGTAGCTTTTGATGGTTGTTTTGATCAATCACTCAATAAGAAGTCTTTAGACTAGTGCCTTTAGGGTAAATGGGTCAATTAGGTCACAGCAAATGTTGAAGGGAAATGATAATAGGAGAGCCAAAGACAACAGAGATTAGTAGTTGAAGTGTTGCTAAGCCAAGGCTTCAACTACCAAACCCTAGGGGAAAATTGCTACTAAGGTGTAGGTAACCCTAGGCCTTAGGAAATTTTCCTCCCTCTTTAACTCAATGATGAAGCAAATGACGGCTAAGATGAAGCAACAAATACTAGGGTGTTGCAAAGGCAAGGCCCTAGCAAAGGCTTCAAGAAAATCAACTTCTTGGCAAAGTCTAGTAGGTGAAGGCTTTTAAAGCTAGGACAATAACATGTGCTTGACTTCCTAGGGTTTTAAACAAGCAATTTCATAATCTTAATGTAAATGCAAGATAAACATGACCATAACCATTCAATTAAGAAGAATTGCAGAAATTTCACTTACATACATCAAGAATCATCAAGCAAAACCCTAGTTGAACACTTCCACCAAGAAAATTGCCAAAAATACTCCAAATTTAGCCTCCTTCAACAAGTGCACCTAAATTTCAGCCAAGTAACCCTAGATAGGGCGCAAATTTCAGACCTCACTCAGTGTGAGTGAAAGATGATGAAAAATACAAGGGTAAAAACCCTTATTTATACAATATCAATGACCAGAATTAGGTCAAAAAGGCCAACATGGCCAGTTACATGTAATATCCAATTTTTACATTGAATGACATAATAAAACCCTAAATCAAGATGAAAAGGTGACATCATGCCATTTTAGGGTGACGTTGGGCCTTTTTAGGGCAACGTTGGCCTCCACGAGCAAAACGTTAGGCCTCCTTGGGCCTCTGGATCAAACCACACGTGTCACTTGGCACACAATTGCCTCCAAAGTGTCCAAAATGTTGGGTGACGTCATGGGTCACATGGGTGACATCATGGGCCTTCCAAGGCCTACATCATGGTGAGAAGGGCAAGACCCCCCTGGGTCCAGGCCTGTCGGGTTGTCTCTAGTGGAACGTTCTCCTCTCTCTCCAGTGAAAACCTCTGATCTGTCTCTGCCCCTGGCTGGAGTCTCAACATCCATTTGGTGTGCTTTTATCCCTATGGAGGTCCGAACTAATCATCTCCCCATGTGTACCTGTCCGTTGGGTGTGACCCTGCAACAAAAACAAGTACGCCATCCATGGACTCATAAGTCACAGGGATCATAGCAATGTCAATCACATCCAATATCAAGTTATTTAAACATGTGCATGAAACCCCCTTTCCTAGACAAGTGCTCAAAGACGTTATGCTATTCTACAAGCCAGGTTTGGAGGGGACACTACGATGTCCCATTGGGCTAATGTTCATTGGATGTGGGATGTTTCCGGGTGAAGACAAATCCAAGACATGTAAGTGGATGAGGTGGTAAGGGATGTCTGGGAAATGGGTGCAGTGATGATAAGGGAATGTATGGCTTACGTGTGGGTGCCTCTGAAGAGAGTGAGTTGCACCTCGTCATGGATGTAAATGTTTCCAAGCCCATTCATGCTTTTATCTTTTTATCTTATCGTTTTTTCTTTCATGAAACTAGTTAGGGGACACTGCCCTGGCATGGTGACCAGTGGTGACAATGTTACCCACAAACATTTCACGAAAATGAGAAGGTTGGCTCGTGATGAGACCCCCTTTCTCTTGGCTATGCCACCAAGAGCCACTACCCTGGCGTGGTGACCAACTGAATGGTAGTGTCATACCGCTACATGCCCATGGACCTAATAGGCTGGCTCGTGATGAGACCCCCTATCCTCCAACTAGGTCTTGATTTTATTATTTTTACGGGTCCCTTTGTTTCTTGCTGAGAAGCCTTTTATTGCTTTCTTGGGGATCCCTAGGCGAAGCATCTGAAGGTTTCATTCTTTTGGCTTTTATCTTTTGCCAGCTACTTTTACCCTCTGGGCCTTTAGCCCCTTCTTCCCACAAGGTAAGGTACAACCCTTTGCTAGCTTGGCAAACCCAATGCCCGGACCAATGTATGGGATGGATGAGAGGGAAAAAAATGAAAAGTGGTAAGTATGGTGGGAACGGACAATGACCTTTCATGTGTTGAAATAATGTAACGGCAAAGAGTATTCTTATTGTTATTGTTATTTTATTCATAGGATTAATCCCCATTGTGGATTAATCATGTCGGTAATTGTATTAGGACCAAATCCCCTTTTGTGGATAGGTCAATAGACAATTATAATAGGTAGAATAAGAAGTCGGTCCCAACAGTTAATAAGAAGACGCAGAAATATAATAAAGGTGGGTTTACCCACCCAGATTAAGAAGTCGGCCCT
>JZKD02S1675314.1:439884-456972 GCA_000966675.3 Picea glauca
GGACCATGCTCAGGTCGCTCCTGCTCTCGGTACTCCATGTCTAGGACCATGTGGGCCTCGAGACATGATCTCCTAGTTATCCCTAGATATCGGGGATAACAGGGACCACTTCCCAAGGTACACAAAACTCAACATTTTCGGACTTTCAGGCTGACATAACATATTACATTACAGCTAAACTTGATATCTTCAAGAGAGATGCATACTCAATAGGGATAGGAGCTAAAACTGACCTGTTATATTTTCTAGCCTATGTTGCATGAGAAAGTTGTTGCAGTAAGCCCTTTGGCTCTCAGATGTAAGAATTGATGTAATGAAAATGTTTTGTCAATTGAATATAAGAGCATTTTCCTAAAAATATACGTTTATCTTGAAAATTAGTTTCTGTATTTTTAATGGTTTATGCTGATATCCCCCTCCCCTGGTCATCTGAAACATGGGATATAGGGCCCAGTTGTATAAGAACCTCATCCCTAGTCCCTACATCCCAAACCATGGGATAGCAGACGTAATAATGCACATGAACATTTCCCAATGTCTTTCATCTTTATTTAGAGTCTCATCATTTCCAACAATTCTTTTTTGAATGGTTGCACTCAAGAACACAATTGTGATTGAGTGAATTTTACATGGTACCAACTAGCATTGCAAAGGAATAAAGGGTGTAAAGCCATTGGCTCTACACAGAAGTAATGGAAAACATGAACTTCGCTGTAAGAACAAAAGTTTAAAAAGAAAGGACTATTAATGAAAAAACGCTCAAGATTTTGAAATGAATAAGTCTATGCAGTTAAAGCTTTTAGCTTACCAAGAATCATGTCGTGAACAAGTCTTGCCCTACGAGCTGATTCAAGTTGCTGCTGAAAAGATGGTGGGATGATATTTGTGTGTACCATTACCCTATCAGCAGTTTTACCACCAAAGTTGCCAGCTCTTGCATTTTCTGTTTGTTGTTGAAAGCCATTTTCAGAAGTGAAGATCACATCGGTCAACAAGACCTATCACCACATAATAATGTCATATACAAAAAAATGGAACACATCTATTTCCATTCATGAACAAGCATGCTTCTAACATCCAAACAACCAATTTATGAGGAGATCCTTCATATACTTTACAAGTACATTAATTTTGAAAGTAACTAGTATGAATTTTGAAACATGCCAAATGATTTCCACATCGCATTATAAGTAATCAATGTATATATAATATACAACACTGTAACTGTAAACAAGCATGCACTTAAAAGAAGCAACCCAGGATTAGAAGTGCAAGAAGACAGTTGAGCCGAAGATTGAATGAATTAATGAATGGAAAGTGCAGAATTCAGCAGCAACTCATATTGAGATATTTCTTCCAAAGAGGCTAGTTAGGAAGGCACTATTCTGCTTGAAAGACCAATGGTAAGGAGTAGGACATGAGAGAGTAGAAGACTTGGCCTTGCCTCTCCTGTGAGTACAAACTCCCATGCTTTGATTGGCTTGCCATTCAAGAAATTCAGACCTTTATTCTGGGTGATATAAACTAAATACCCGTTTGACAGGATTAGATGTGGCATTATGATAAACTCATTTGGTTTTATAAGCATAACAAATTGTTTCATGCTCTTCGTTGAACTTATACTTTCCACAAAACCCTTAACAGAAGACAGGGCCTTGCAGAAGACAAAGATAAATGGATAGATTGCCTTCGGACAGTGTGGTCCTTCAAACCCTCCCATAGGCTGATGATCTTTGCATGGCTCTTGATCTATCAGGGACTTCCCTCCAAGAAGTGATTGTCTCGGATAGCGTTTACTCATACTTCATGCCCACATTGTAGGGGACTGAAACCATCTGCCAAATTTTGTGGACCTGTATGTGCGCTCAAAAATGTTGGGAGCTTGTATGGGATACTTGGCACTATATGCTCTATAGAAAACGTTTTTGGAAATCTTCCCTACTAGGTGATGTTGACTCTGTTACACCTAATATTGTATGAGGTTCCACCTTGTGAATTTCATAACATTGGTGGAGTTTTCTGCTGGTATCATGGAGCTTTTCATGGGCTTGGGGGATATGCACCTCCATGGAGCCTCTTCTCTCCTTGGCTTTTGATCATTTGATGGGACATCTTGGTGGAGGATCTTCACTTTTCTTCTTGATGGATGGTCATGGTTGGTGGTCATATCATGGTTTTCATGCTACTTTCATGTCTTGCTTGATGGATCACTCTCTCCATGTTATATGAACATAAATAACATAAATATATATAAAATATAAAATAATTAATAATTACTAATGAAGAGACACCTCATAATGAAGAGTCACATCTCTTCACGAAAGGGCACCCCTGCGTGGGTATATATACAACCCTCATTCTCTTTGCAATCATTCATCATATCTTATTCAATTATTTATTGCTTGTCCTATATGGATTTTAACATATTGTCCTATTTACATTGGATATTTACGTAAGTAAACCGAGTTGGTTCACCACATTGGTATCAGAGCCAATCTAATCCTGCCCGTTGGCCACAAGACCCTTGGTCAAAGTTTCATTGCCCTTGGAAACAACTCCATTGGCCTTTGGCCATTCAAAATATTCAGAGTTTCTCTGATTTCCAGGTCATTGACCACACCAAGGCATTTTTCCTTTTAAAATCAGAAGTTACGTTTGAAGAACATTCCGCTGTAAATCTGATAAACATAACCAAAAGTGACGAAGAAAAAAATTAAAGCATACAAAGAAGATTACGCAGCTGCGAGTGATTCCATTCAAATATAAACTACCACAAATCATTTAAAAAAAAAAAAAGAACCGAAAACATAGGGTAGAAACAATTCAAAATAGTGTTGTCAGTAGATATTTAACTGTTGACTAGAAGTGCAGTTATCTGCCGCCCTACAGAAATTGCTGCCATAAAAACAAGAAATCGAGTTGCCATCAATCTGTACAGCCGAAATTTAGTTTAGCATACAGCCGTCATCTGCCGTCTCCGTACCAATCACCATTGTTTCTTTCCATCCGTCATCTATCCGTACATTGCCGTTGTACAACCACAAAAATCATTGTCATACTCTTTAGTAACAGTTGACCATTGAAACTATCGAAACACTTGCCATAATAAAATCCATTAAGTCGTCGGTTAGCAATTGGTTACAGCAGTCACCTCGTAGGAAATAATAGCATCTTCACCTCGGTGGCATCGAATATATATATATTCCATACAATCAACCACATGTACAGCCAACCGCTGTCATCCGCCGTACATCCAACTCGTCCTGTACCTGTACCTTAATCCGCAACAGCCGCACTTTCCACTTCAGCATTCAAAGGTATCTTAGTAAATTAGGATATTGTGCAACCGGATAAATTGTGGGCGATTGGAAAAAGAAATTTCAAAGGTTAATGTACTTTGACCATGACGACTCTTCCACTCACCCATTCTCACTCTCATGCATTAACAAAAAGCATATTAAATTATGCCAAGTCCAGGAACGAGAAAAGTACTTGTTATCGCATGGATTGTAGCTTGAGCAAAGCCCAACCCAAGTCACAAAGGTGAGACAATTATGAGAGTACCTACCCACTGTCACCTTAAATAGACACTCCCCTCGCTTTAGTGATGATGCAATCACCACAAGGGCGGAATCTCGATGACCCTAGGGGGGTTGAGACAAAAAGTGAGATGATGATGAATGAGCACCCCTATAGGTCAAACTTGGAGAGGAAGAAATGCTTGAAGATGAGTATTGTGAGAGGGAAAATGGTTGCCAAGTGTTGAATACCTGCGAAACAATGTTAGCTTTGCCTGGAACAAGACAAATGATGATAAACCAAGCCTTTAATCAAAGGGGATCAAGCAAGAATCCTCGTTGTCCCAAATTGCAGCAATATATGAATGTATAAATTAGCAACAAATGATATCAATAGCTGCAAATCTAACCACCAAAATCAAGTATAAGATGACGGAAACAAAGCTAGCTATAACT
This sequence comes from Picea glauca, assembly GCA_000966675.3. Lineage (NCBI taxonomy): Eukaryota > Viridiplantae > Streptophyta > Pinopsida > Pinales > Pinaceae > Picea > Picea glauca. The sequence goes on from JZKD02S1675314.1 coordinate 443,859, forward strand.
AGTTAAACTTCCAATTAATAAAGCAAGACCTTGGTGATGTTTGGAGGGTCGTTATATGATGTTATCAACAAGCTTTTATGACATCCAAATGGCTGTAGCAAACAATTGCTACAGCAGCAACTTCTAGCCACAGAAATCAAGAAGTAAACCACCTAAAAATTAGCCAATAACTAGTAGAACAATTACCAAGGTTTACAAGTGAATTTCAGTGGTAGAATAGTGAGCAAAGATCGAAAGAAGAAGAGTTTTACTGCAGAACTAATGGATGTAGCATTAATTTGTAACAACAAAAAGAATTACTTGGCTAGAGAAAACGCCCTTGGGGCACAAGGAAGCTTATAGCATATAGAATCAATTCCAACTTAAAATTGCAATATCTCAACATTTCATGTATACCAATGCAATGATTTTATATCTCCAATGCAAATTAGACTAGTGCTTAATCAATTGGGCAATGGAGTCTCTTGTGTAAAGCTAGGTTTATTACTTCTCTAGGGGTATAAGCCTTTTTACTCCCTAGAGCAAACAAACCTAGCACGCTAAATCTACAAGGGTGTAAGCCTTTTTACTCCTTGTAGCAATCTTTGCAAAGTAGCTTGTTCAATGATAACAAAGTAGACTTGATGTAGGTTGCATGCCCTTATACTCCTCCAAGGGTTTAAACTGTTCGATTTTCATTAGTTTCGTTAACATTAAATTTACCATAGCATTTTTATCTTCTTTTAACATTCAATAATCATATACTGACATATATAAGCAGTAGATAAACAAGCACAAGAAGACACAAAGATTTATCCTGGGAAAAAACCAGCCAACTTTTCTTAGAGAGAATATTCCAATACAAGCATGAACAAGCTCTAATCACAAGAGCAAACCAACAATGAAGAACCCTGATAACAAATACTTCTATCTTCTTCCTGTCAAACCCTAGAAAGGGTAAACAACTGATCAAACCATAGAACTGGCACCAAGATAGCACACCATAGATAGGCGCATCACTAGAGTTGGCACCACTGGTAACCGGTAATTGCAATTGCTACTGCAACTACAACTGATAATTGGCATGAAGCAACTGAGCAGCAACACACAACCTTAGTGCAACTCCTCCAGAGGTAGCGCATAAGAGAAATCACCAAGAGCCACCAAGAATATCCTTCCCCAAGTGGGGTGCACTCTCCAAGAGAACCAGAGACCAGAAATAGTGAAATTGTTCCAGCTGCAGTTGCAACTTCCTAATGTGCACTGCAAAAGGAGAATTGTTTGTACAAATGAACTGACCCAGACTTGTATGTATACTAATCTAGGCGCCTGTCTAAGGTCGACTTCTTATTCTCGGTCTTCAAATTTACTTTATTATTTCTATGGACCGACTTCTCTTCTTGGAAATTATATTTCCACTTTATTATTATTTCTTGTGGGCCAACTTCTCTTCTGTGGTCTTCTATTTCACTTTATTCTTTTCAAGAGTGTTCTTCAATTGTTCAATAGTCTGCCTTTGACTTCTTGGAATCTTCTTCTTCTCTAAGAAAAGTTGTCTAGAAGGAAAATACTCCCGCAGCTACCAAAAAATCAACATAAACAAATTAAAGCTTGAAACAATACAATAAATGCAAAAATTCCTTACCAATTCCAAGAATAGCATGAAGAAACCCTTCTTTATTAAGAATATTCCACCAAAAATACTAAGAACAAGCATCCAAGAGATAGCACCTTACTTTTCTTCACCAATAGACAAGTACTAGCATCCACAAGAGAGATTCGAAAGAGAGATAGAGCAAAATGTCGAAGTAGGGTGAAAATTTCAGCCATGCAATATGTAATTCTCAAGTGAGTTTTGATGAAAATGAAATGAAAGTGACTTCTATTTATATGAATTCACTTTGACAATTTGTCCACAAAAGTCTATCCACTTTCAATAATTCAAAGAGGTCGACCTCCTCTATTTGCCTTTTACATCTTAAAATTCAAAATTACATAAAGAAAATCCCTTTTAGGGGTGACATCATGTCCTAAAGGGTGACGTTAGGCCTCCAAAAGGAGACGTTTTTCCTCCCAAGTGAAGTCGTTGGGCCTCCAAAGGCCTCACTTCCTGGCATCAAGTGGTCTAGTGTAAGGAAAGTCTCTCTCTCTCCACCAAACCATGTCACATCACCATCAACCATGAGAGCCCCATCAAAAACCACAAGCCCATGTGACGTCTAGGGCCTAGGAGATGACGTCTTAGGCCTCCAAAGGCCAATGTTTGGGTGCAAGGAGCTGGAATGTGATCACCTCATGGTCTCTAAGTGCCTCCAAAGGCAACGTTCCCTCTCCCATGTGTCCAATGAGAAGGGTTGCATCATCCAACCGGTGGGCTTCATGCCTCAATGAAGGTCCAAGCAACCTTGTGCCTTCATGAAAAGACTTCCACCTAGCAAAGCCCTGCAAAGACAAATAGATAAGCCATATCTAATAAAAGAACCACCCGAACATGTGCATTAAATCCCCCCTTTTCAAAATAAACAAATGCTCAAAGACCTTATACAACTTGCCAAATTTAAATATGGGAGGGTTGTCATAGTGACCTATTAGGTAGATCATTCCCCAAGTCAAGGAGTGTTTCCCAATTGGACCCTCTCTAAGTCATGTAAAGAGTATGAGGTGGATGGGGGTGAACTTTTGGGCATGGAGTTTCTTGACATACAAGGACTCATATTGTCTCATTTATAGGTGCCTTTGTTGAGGGTGCGCTTGCTCTTGAGTTACCAACTATTTGCGTGCCACCTTTTTCCAAGCTCCTTTTTGCCATCTTTCCAATCCCTGCTATCATTTATAATTTTCAAATTTGAGGGTCCCCCTTTAAGGGTTTCCAAGCTTTAGCATCATATTTGGGACCGGCTTTTGATGGTCCTTATTTGTTGTGTTCACTTTCTTTTCAGCTAGTTTCTTATTCTCTTATAGCAACTGCTATCTTCCTCCAGGTCGTCAGCCCCTCTTCCCATAAAATGAGGTACAATCCCTTCTTGGGTCAATAATGCCTGAAAACCCAAAAGATGGGGGGAAACGAAAGGGGATGAAGTGTGGAAAGTGACAAGTATGGACGAGAAGGGTACGATGCCCCTTCAAGGATACCCCCTAGTAGCAGCCCTTTCCTGAGGGTGACCCACTTGTTAGGACAACATGTCAACCACTAAGGAGAAATGAGGCAAAAGGCATAATTTCCAAGCAAACGTTTTCAAAATCAAGAGAGGACCCTTTGCAACATGTTCAAATGCTTCAAATATTAAAATGACACTTACCATGATACTGGACTTGTTACCTCATGGAGCAAGACCTACTATCCTCTGTGAGCCAAGCTGGTGTGGTGGACGTTGCTGCCATCGATCGGATGGTGATGTGTGCTGAGTGAAGGGCTCTGGCTATTGATTTGTCTCTCGATACTCCATGTCTACAACCTACGGGCCTCGAGACATCATCTCCTTAGTTATCCCTAGAAACAGGGGATAACAGTACCAAGACCTTAAATCAAATTTTATACATATATTTCAAGACCGACGTGTATTTAGAATGCTATCAAGGGTATTATAAAAGTTGAAGTATTATATTAAATTTTTAAAAGGCTATAAAAGTAATTACAAAGGGTATTATAAAAGTTGAATTATTATATTAAATTTTTAAAAGGCTATAAAGTAATTACTAAACTTCTAATAGTTTTATTCAAAAGTGATAGAGGGTTATTCAAGTTATTTCCCAAAGTAAAAAAATAAAATTTCAAATATAAAAGTTTAAAAAAAGAAAGTACTTTATATTTTATACCAAGGAGAACGAAAAAAAGCATATGGTAAAAAATATAAATATTTTTATATATAAAAAAAAGAGTACATTAAAAGAAGAAGAATATATATTAAGAAGAGTTTTAATATAAAGGTATAAGCATTTATCATTTAAATATACAGAAAGGAAATCAAAGGTAAAAGTGCATGGTACAACACTTTAGTAGAGTGCACCCCTTCATTGGCACACATGTCCATGTTGATTTAATCATTCAATGATTATTTGGAGGTGAACTATGGTTATATTATAGCATTAACCTTTGTGCACACATGTTGAGGATGATTTAATCATTCTAGTGGCTACTTGACTCTATTAGTGAAGTGCCCTACTTCATTTGGCATCCTTTCACACTTGGAGGGGTTTATTTGGAGGAGGTACAGGGTTCTTGATGTAGCGCTCACCCTCTTTAGCACAAATTCCAAGACATGAATGTATTATATTACTATTTTTGAGAGGATGGCACACTTCTCTAGGACGCACCTCCTTTTGTTGGTTAGATATCATTATGATATGGCATATAGACGAGTATTTTATTGCTCATTGATGAGAAGTGTAACTACCTTTGCACACTTCTCTAGGGCGTTATTCTCTTGTGCACATGATTTGGGGAATTCGTGGATGGATTTGCAAAACAACACATGGTTTTGGCACATGTATTAATGGAGTGTAACCATCCTTGGCACATGTATTCATGGAGTGTAACCATCCTTGGCACATTCTCTTAGGGCTCACTTCATGTTAGTTGATGGATTGAGGTGGCACCATTCCACATTCTTCTAGGGTGCACCTCTCCTAGGTGATTTTTCATCATTATTACATGGTTATTTCAGCGACACTCGACATCATTTTATATCTCTTGGAGAGAACCCTCATCTCTTTGACTTGACACTTGTATTATTTTATTTGGAGGTTGTTATGGAGTAGTTTCCTTGGGGGCCAACTTACACTTGAAGGGCCACATGTACCACTTGTGCAAGCATATACTTGGTTTCATTTCTATTTTTGGAGCTTCATCTTGGAGGGCACACATGTGGAGACTTTCCTCTTGCTATTTTTGGAGGGTTTATCTTGGAGCACACCCTTATCTTATTTTATTACTTCCTTGGAGAGCACACATGGGGAGGATCATATTATAATATTTCTTGGGGCTTTGCATGGTCAAAACCCTAATTCAACCTTATCTTCTTGAGCTTATCTTGTTGAAGGTTATAACCACTCTTTTATTTTATTATTGTTTTCATTTATCCCATGGAGTTGGTTGAAGAGCACTCCCCTATAGAGATTATTATATTGTTATATACATTTATTCTTATCCTATTGATGTGCCCCCATTCTTGGAACCTTATCTTGCATATGTCTTGATATTTTGGATAGGGCAACATCTGTTTAAGAGGATGGAGACCACATGATCCATTTGGTATGGTCAACCATTGATTGAGGAGTGATCTACTAGTCTATTATTACATTATTGCTTGACTTGTCATGGAGTTAGTGTTGATGATTGCAGCTTCATGAGACATTCTCCAGGTCGTTCTCCTCTGGACTGAGTTGAGACGATCTGTGAGACAGCCCATGTGATGGGTGTGTCATACTCCTCTGGACAGAGTTGAGATGACATGTGGTCTCTTGTCGTGCTCCTTTGGACTGAGTTGAGACGACTTGAGATGGTCTCCTGTCTGACTCCTATGGACTTAGTTGAGTCGACTTGAGATGGCTCTCCAGATGGTACTCCTATGGACTTAGTTAAGTTAATCTGTTGAGAGTGACGTCCCTGTGACTTAGCACAGGTGGACGTGTCCCTTGTGGCTGTGCACTAGAGGATGTGTGGATCCCTTGCTATATTGTCTGAGAGTAAGATTTGTTTTAACCCTAATTGTGTTGTAAAGGGTACAAGGCAGCCCCACCATGTAAAAGATAATTAATATTGTGTAATGATTAATTTTATTATTTAGTTGAACAGGTCGGCCCTATTGTGCCAATAGACACATCCTTTTGATGTGCTAGGTCTTGTATAAATAGGAGTAGATCCCCATTGTGGATCTAACTCACTCACACACTTGTAACATTCTCTCAAGATAAGGTGTACGGCTGAAGTGCGCACTTCTCTTAGGCGCAAGTTTCTAGGTCAAGGAGCACCCTCTTGTGTGCTCTAGGGTTCATGGTGTGGGGGATCTTCCCTTGACTCTACAGCAAAGGATTGTTAGGTTTTTCCCTTGATTGAGAAGGGTTTTCCTAAGATAAACTCTTGTGTTCTTGTGCATGGTTATTCTTCTTGTGATCTTGGTTACTGCAGCACTTGTGTATGGTATTGTTGCATTGTTTATGGTTCAAGTACATGCTAAATTGAAATAAACCACATGTGCATGAGCTAAGCATTAAAATTCAACAGTTAGTTAGCAAATAATGTATTTTGTTGAGAGAGGTTAAGCTACCTTTACAAAAGAGGAGCCTTCTCTCCATTCATTTTTGTAATTGGACGTTGGAGAATATGGTACATTTTAGAAGTGATTGAAGATTGGAGATTGGAGATGATCATGTATGGGGTTCCCTTGTATAACATTCTTGAAGACTAATGAAGATTGAGGTATTAATCTACTTCGTTGTATGGTTTTGTTATGCTCTTCAATTGTTGTTCATGTTGTTGTAAAAGCTTCTTGTTGTCATTCTTCTTGAAAAGGCTTAGTAATGAATCATTTCATCTAGAACTAAAGCAATGTGAGGAGGTTCTCCCTCTTGCTTGATTTGGTGTTTCATTTCTGCAATCATTTTCCTTTCTTCTATCAACCAGTTGCAGATTTGAAAGCACATTTCAGCCATAAAACAACACCTTTATAATAAGATTGATTAGAAGCAACCTTAGCCCTCAAAGACTAGTTTTCTATAGCACATTTCCAACAAAAACTTAAGGTTTAATTGTATAAAAATAGGCCCTTTTTAATTGAAGTACACAACTTAAAGATGAAAGTATCATATAGTTCCTTCATCCATTAGTTGGTGGAATGTGGTAAACTAGCCCTTTCTACCATATGACATGTTTCAAAGTAGTTGTTGGTGACACACTGTTAACCCCTAGTGGTACTTGTGCACTAGAGGGTTAAGATCCAGTTAGATTCCATCGCATTGATCTCATTTCAAATGCATCCAAACATTGACATGGATTAGGGCACCTTCTAGAGTCAGATTCATCAGATTTCAGAAAAATGCTAATTTGGGCAGTTTGTTTTTTTCAATACCCAGAGATTAAGGGCACGCATGTCAAAGACAGTTATATATTCTTGATCATTGTAAAAAATTGAGTCAAATGAGACTGCTTTTAACTACATGTTGATGATGTGTGGTAGTTGTGGGAGGTACTTTCCTTCCTAGACGAAAATCTAACATGGTATCAGAGTTGGTTACCTTCAGAACAGTCTAACCACTGGAAGGAAGATCATTTGCAGCAATACCTTGACGCTGCACTGTAATATATTTTTCAAGCTTGTTGAGCACTAGTTCCAAGGTGTTGGACTAATTTCACCACAAAGCAGTTCGCCCTACCCTAGCGCACCCCCTGTAACACTCTGGTTGCAGTTCCATGAAGTTCAGAAATTTGAAATTTCTCAGATCTAGGGTTTCTATCGACAAAAATGTCAACCAGTATGAGAGTTGAGGATAGATTGGATGGAGCAGATAACTTCATATCCTGGAAGCATAGAGTACTTCTCATTCTAGAAGAGAATGAGTTATTGGATCATGTCAAGCAGATGCTTCTAGAACCAAAAGAGGAAGTAGCCAAAGCAAAGTTTAGGAAGAATGAAGTCAAGGCTAAGAGGATCTTGACAGACTCAATTAAGGATCATCTAATACCGAATGTATTAGGACTGAAGACACCGAAGGAAATGTTTGATGCCCTAACCAGACTTTATGAAAGCAAGAACACCAGCCGGAAGCTTACTCTAAGGCATCAACTCAGAAACGTGACAATGAACAAGTCAAAAACAATCTCAAACTATTTCATGAGAATCTCGCAAATCAAGGACCAGTTAGCATCTATTGGAGACCCAGTGGACGACGTTGAACTCGTGACTACTACACACTATGGATTTCCTTCCTCTTGGGACCCATTTGTTCAAGGGATTTGCGCAAGAATCAAACTACCCAAGTTTGACACGTTATGGTCAGATTGTACCCAAGAAGAATCCAGGCTAATATCAAAATCTCATAAGACAAATGATCATGAAAACCAACCTCTTGTCGCTCATGTGAAGAAAAGGAAAGAGAGAAGAGAAGTCAGTCCGAAGAAAGCTAAAAGACCACATTATAAGAAGGATGTGTCAAAAGTCAGATGCTACAACTGTAAGAAGCTGGGACATTATGCCTCTCAATGTCCCCATAAGGATGAACAAGGGAAGCATCATGCACATACAGTTGACATGGAAGAGTCCACACCCTACGAAAAGGAAAAGGAGTCAAAGGATGAAGAGTATGTCTTTTAGATAGTGGTGCTTCCAAACACATGATCGGGAAATAGAAGACAACTCAAATGGGACAACAACAGCTAGACTCCAGGTTTGCATATCGGGTTTGATATTTCATATTGCTATAGTTTAAGTATTTCATTTTGCTATAGTTTAAGTAAGTGTTGTAACTAGAATAGCAGTGCTTAGAGTTCCATTACTATCAAATGTTTAGTAACACTTGAATGTTGTTGATACGATGATTATTAAGTAAATACTCATTATTTAGTTTTAATGATGCACTTGTTTGCAAGATGAAATTAATCTCCTCTAGGAGATGTTCTTAGTTGTTGTTAGTCTTGTTCCGGGCAGGTCACAGGTGATAGCTCTGAGAGGGAGTTATAACGACAGTTGCAAGAGGCAATAGATTAGATGGTCTCTAGCTAAGACATGGCGCGAACTATCCAAACATAGAGTTGTGTACATGACCGTACACATCCATGTAATGAAGCAGAAGAGGACGAAGTCAAAACTTTCTGGCAAGAAGGGCACTTTTGCGAGATACATAGTACCTCATATGGAGATTGATTGTAAGGAGCAGAAAGCTCCGAAGATGACCGTACAGACCCCTCTATTTTTAGTTGATCATTCTCCAAATCATCAGGAAGAGTCGGTAGAGCTAGAAGGGCCTACCCAGGATCGTTGCAATGACTAAGAAGAGACCAGCATGGTCCCGTGGTACTTTGCAGGATGCAAATGGGGATTCAGATACATGGCATTGATGAGCCATATCATGAAGAGGAGCAGATGGCTCCACTAGTGGTGAGGCAGGTGGCCCCACCAAGTACCAGCTCAAAAGGAGCTAGAGTTTAGAGGGAGTCAACCCTCACAATCCAGTAGGAAGGAGCAACCTCCCCAGGATAGTTCATAGGACATCAAACTTCAGAGGAGGTCAGCACATGCAGAGGGAGCAGATGGCTCCGGAGATCATATAGACTCTAAGGGAGTCAAGCTCCAGAGGGAGCATGCAGACTCAGAGTGAGCCTGATCTGAGAGAGACTCAGTTGACTCAGAGGAAGACCAGATCATTCAAAGGAAGTTCCCCCTCAGATTCAGGGGGGGAGAGAGAGATGTCTTCCAGGATTGACAGATAGATGCCATGATGGAAGAGAATTAGTCCATCATGAAGAATGATGTGTGGAAAGTGGCTTCTAGACCAGTAGGGAAGTTAGTGATGACTTCCAAGTGGATCTACAAGATCAAGCATGTTGTAGATGGCAGCATAGAAAAGTACAAAGCAAGATTTGTGGCTAGAGGATTCTCCCAGCAAGAGGGAGAAGATTATGATCAGACACTTGCTCCAGTAGCCAGAAACAAGTGTACATAGAGTAGCCACAGGATACATGAGAAGGAGTCTCATGTTTGCAAATTGAAGAAAGCTTTGTACAGGCTCAAGCAGGCACCTAGGGCAGGATATGCCAAACAGTTATTTTAATGAGCTTGGGGATGATTGCCCCTTGATGACCTATTTCTTACAGGGGATGAGAAGCTCACAGATGGGTGCAAGAGGGAACTCACTTCAGAGTTCGAAAGTAAGGATCTGAGCCCAATGCACTATTTCGTGGGATTGGAGGTGTGGGAGAGGCCAGATGAGATTTTCCTTTAGCCAAGGAAAATATATTGTTGAGATCCTACAAAGATTCAGGATGATGGACTGCAAGTTCATGGCCACACCCATGATGAAAAATATGAAGCTCTTGAGTGATTCATCTTCAGATTTGGTGAATCCCACGATGCACAGACAATTGATTGGATCCTTAATGTACCAAGTTAACACCAGGCCAGGCATATGTTTTGGAGTGAGCACGAGTCAGTAAATGGTTGAGCCTAGACATTTACATTGGATAGCAGTAAAACATGTGTTGAGGTACCTACATGGTACAGTTGGATATGGATTGAGATATGTCTCGGAAGGAGATGTGAAGCTGCAGGGCTATACAGACTCTAACTATGCAGGGAGTGCACATCTGGATGTTGCTTTAGTTTGGGATCAGGTATGATCTCATGCTTAAGCAGGAAGCAGATGACAATGGCACTCAGTACATCAGAGGCAGAGTATATCGCAGCTAGTGTTGCAAGCCGTGAAGTTGTGTGGCTTTGGAAGTTGCTTGCAGGGATATTTGATCTAGAGTTGGGGCCAACTTTGATAAATTGTGACAATCAAAGTTAAGTGAAGCTTTAAGAGAATCTTGTCTTTCATGACAAGTCAAAGCATATAGAGATCAAATACCATTACATACGAGACATGGTGCAGAGAGGAGCTCTGGACCTCTGGTACATATCCACAGATGAGCAGATAGCAAACATTCTCACCAAGCCTCTGTCTAGAGTGAAGTATGAGTACTTCAGAGACAAGCTTAGCGTGATGCAAAATGTCCACCCTCGTTGAGAGGGAGGTGTGGTTTTTCTCCTCCAACCGGCTAACCCCTTTGGCCAAGGGTTTCCTAGATCAGTCATGTGAGGTGACTGAGGGAGTAATGCACAATCGAATACTAGTCTTGCCTATGCCATGCGAGGTGGCTAGGTGTGAATAAGACTACTGGGACAGAAGAAACAGCATGTAATGTTCCCAAGCCAAGATGCCAGGAACATTGCGTTTTTCATTGATTTTTAGGTGTTTTCTGGTTGTTGCATTTCGTCAAACACTTTGCAGATTTATGTCTCATGAGTTGAGCTAGGGTTTATAATGATGATTCTTTAAGTGTTTTGCAGCCAATAATCAAAGAGATATAGCAATGAAATGTACTCAACAAAATGCAGGACCAACAATACAAGAAATAACCAAAAATACCTCAGATCCAGTTTTATTCATAGTAGTAGAAGATCTTGATACAATAGATCTACCGATCTGGAACAATAGAGCCGAGAACTCATAACATAATGACAATAACCCAAGAAGAGATGATACAAGCCTCCAAAGGCCCCATAGCTGCAAAATATAAATGACAACTAAGATATTTTCCCACTGACGGACCAAACCCTCAAGTTGGGAGAGTTGCGCACTAGTCCTGGTTGTAGCTCTATAGAAGATTTCGTCCCTCTTCCTCCTTTGCCCCAATAGCCACCAAAACGCTTGGGAAGAGTAGATCTAAAGGCTAGAAACAATATAGGGAAGTTCCCTTGCTGAATAATGAAGTTTGTACCCTTCCCATGAATAGATCTACTTCAGCAATTGTGCCCTTCCTCTAGGAGAAATCGTACCATCCACACAATAAATCAATACTCTGCCCTAAATCCCTCAAGATAGTCCAAGAAAGGCGCTATGGCCTCTACCATGCTAACTCAACAGACAAACCCCTTGAATCTCCTTCTCCTTGCCCAAATCGAGTGGATCCAGTTCCTCTGGTGCGCCCTCCTATTGGAAACCCTCAATGGTGAGCACCCCTTCCCTTTGGTACCTGTGGTTGATGTAGAATCCACCTGTGACTGAATAGATCTGATGTAGAATGGTGTAGGAGGAATCTTTCACCTCCGTGACCAAGCTTGGACCAGGTTGGGTGGGATCTTTCACCATCGAGTTGATCTCTAGGGTTTGTTAAGTCAAAACCCTCAAAACCCCCAAGTGCATGGGCTCACTAGCAAGAAGCCAGATATCAACTGATAAACAACATAATCAGAGAATAGAGTGTAGATTTTTAATGACAAAAATCAGCAAGCTAAATTTTTTGTCAAACACTTAGCAACCTAGAGATAATTGTCTTTCATGAACTTCGGAAATGTCCCAAACTCATATTCAGAAATTACCATAAGCAGAAATACACATTGCTAAGCAAATATGCAGAGGAAATAAACACAATGGACAGCAACCCATAAAACTCAGAAATTTAGGCAAATGCCAGGGAAAACCCCAATGTGGGGAAACCCAAGGAGAGAGAGAGAGAGATCTTATTATTCAGCTTCAGGAAAGTACATAAAAGCAGCAAAATCACAATTTCCAGCCAAGAAAAGTCCACTTACAGCACACTAAAACAGTCCCAAAATCTGCCTCGTAATCCATGCCAAATCCGTATTGTTGTACGGCATGTTCTGTACCTCGAAATCTGTGCCAACAATCAGTTATGGCCCAGAAACATCAAACAAAATTCTAGAATCTGCCTCGAAAATCGTGCCAAAGACTGCCTCAATTTGCATGCCCACTTTCACTTATTGTACGGATCTATACAGTACGGCCTCCCACAGCAGAAAAACAACCTAGCAATGAAACAAATATCTTCCTTGGGATTTGTGCCCACTTTTTCTTGGGAAATGTGCCCACAATGCTGCCCTAAATTTCCTCTCTCAAGCCTACTCGAAAATTTCTCTCAATCTCTACCTCTTTGTCTTGCACACTACCCAATGCCTTCTTTTATAAATCTGAAAAATGACCTTTTCCCTCCAAAGTGTCTTTTCACCTTCCCCAACCCTAAATCCAAAGGCCAAGATTAGACCTTGCCTTTTTCAAGATCAAGGGTCAAGATCCATTCCCTCCTGTTATCCACCAGGTTGCACAAGCTGGATTTCCTGAAGAGCCACCAAAGAATGAGCAAGCAATGCTCATACATGCAGAATTCAGTGATTCAGCAGGCCCTGAAAAGGCCCCTTTTCCCATATTTCCACTACTGTAATAAGTGTTCTAAATATGAGAGAATGTAAAAGGCTATTGGCCACCCTTGCTCTGGGAGTGGGCACATACTCCGGAGTGTTTTTTTTGCTTGTTAATTATCTTTTCTTCTTACCTTAGTGAGAGGATTAAATAATTTCTGAGTTTTTTCACTCGAAAAAAGACATGCTCCAAAGCCGAAGTATGTGTTGACAAGCAGGTCTTG
>JZKD02S1675314.1:496179-516369 GCA_000966675.3 Picea glauca
TCATTTACAAATTTGAATTTTCAATTTACTAATTTAGTAGTATTTAGTTGTTGAGATTTATGTTATTGTTAGTATTTAGTTGTTAGTATTGACTGTTTAGTCCCTTTTCAATTTACTAATTTATGTTATTGTTGAGATTTATCATTATTATTTTTATTTTTAAAATTTTATCTTTTATATTTTTAAATTTTTTATATTATATATGTGACGTCCCCCCGTCCCCCATTTTCCAAAAATCCCTAAAATTTGGGGGTACTCCCACACGTCCCCCTTGTGCGTCCCCCCGCACCCGCGTCCCCCCGTCCCGGAGTCTTGGTGGAACATTGAAATAATCAGAATAAACCATTCAGAAAATGACAAACTAGATCACAAATTTACCATAGTACCACCAAGAAAAGAGGTTTGAAGACAAACACACATTTCTTTATTGATCACGCTTGCAATGTAATGTCCCTTTCCGAGTGAGGACTCCAGAGAGAAGGGCTTAGTAGTCTAAACATCCCCTTTAGACTATAGCCAGGAAGAATCAGAGGAAAATGTTCATTTGATGTCAATTCACTAGGGAAATGTTATAATTTGAAAATGACATTAAGTGACTAAGTGGAAAAAGGTAATTAAGCGCTTAAGTGAATATTAAATCAAAAAACTTAGGAAAAGCACTTAAATGAAAAGTCAACAAAGAATTAGGATTTCAGTGGATGTAAGGAGAGGAAAAGCAACCTAATAGCTCATTATTGATGATTTTGAGTTGAGGAAACAGGTCCAGAGGAGAAAGGTCGACTTCCATTGTTTTGTGGGTTTCTGGAAGAAACCACCACCACAGGTTGATTTCGGTGTTGAGAGACACACCCTAGTCACCGGAAGGATCACATAGGTTCTTCATCAGTATTCAGCAGCAGTTTGCAGTTCCAGTCAGCTAGGGTGCAATTCAGTAGGGTGAGGGCATGATGGTTGAGAGGCTCAAGGAATTAGCCAGACTCGACCAGGGTAGATCCAGAGATTTCCTTCCAACCCATTTGAGGAGAAGGCAGGGCGCTTCTTTTGAGACAGTACTTGAGCCATTCGAACAGAGGAATCATCCAGGGTGCACTTCCCAGCCAAAAAGTGCACAGCACTTGTGGAGGTAGAGTCGAAGCTCCAAGGAGATCGTCGAACCAAATCCGAGAAATCCCTTTTGACCCAGTTCAGAGAAGGCCAGGGCGCACAGTTTGAGACAGTTATCATCAGTTTCTGACGGTGGAATCATTAGGGCGCATTACCAGAGCCTAGGGGAGCTCATCCAGGGTTCATACAATTCACCAAAGGCCAAATCTTTAGGGCGGTAGGCAGTGTGAGGTTGATTGAGGCCAGGGCGACCCAGTTGAGACAGTTTCCAAGAATATCCGAGGAGTTTAGCCACAAGGGCGAATATTCCAGTCTCCAGCAGCAGTTGCCATGGGTGTTGTCGGGTGCATGCAGCATTTCTTCATTCTCATCCATCGATTCATCCACCTTCATCATTCCGAATATTTTGATTTAGCATTTTGATTGTATTCTAGCTAAGATCCATCCAATCATGATCTAGCTGAGAGATTCCAATTATTTTCCTCGCATGCAATATTGTACTTTCCGCTATTCTGCTTAATAGAAATTGTTGAGTTATTCTGTGTTCCAAAACCATTGCATGACTTATAAACACATAAACACTACAAAATCTGCAAGCATAAACATTTAAACGCATCCAAAAAACCCCAGAGTATTAGATCTGCAGCCAGATCAACAGCGCAGCAATAAATATCGAGATCCGAGGGATTTGGGATATTTCAGTGGTATCTTCCTGCCAGCCTGTGAAGAAGCGTTATCTCATGATCCCATGATTTCGGGGACAAGTGAAGTATACCGGGAAGGTCGAGGTCGCGTCGGGGACGAGTACATTCAGTACCGTAGGGGTCATAGCAGAGACAGA
This sequence comes from Picea glauca, assembly GCA_000966675.3. NCBI lineage: Eukaryota > Viridiplantae > Streptophyta > Pinopsida > Pinales > Pinaceae > Picea > Picea glauca. Next base: position 498,125 of record JZKD02S1675314.1, read on the forward strand.
AGGGACAAGAACAGGAGGGACTACACTCCTTTCCATACTCAGTCAGATACATAGCCAGAGCCAAAGGACAAAGATAGGGATCATATCAGTTTCGGCCCTTGGGACAGAAGCAGAGATAGAGAGGATTATGGGTGACAGGCATGAGACACTAGAGGGCAAGGAGAAAGGCCCCAAGATACTGCGTGACAATACCCAGGCCATCCTAAATGACCTAGCCAGAAGGCAGCGGGACATGATGAACGCCATAACATAAATGGCCATCAACACACAGATGATCCAGAACTGTGTGGGCACTATTGGTGCCAATGTGGCAGGTGGAGTGAGTGGTTCAGGAGGACACTGGGGAGGTGGTGTCAGTGGTTCCAACAGATCCCAGGGTGGAGTGAGTGGGCATCATTCACCCATTTGTGCCTATACATCATCAGGGAGGATTCCTCGACCTTTATATCCTCAGTTCCAGGGGGGGCAGCAGTTGGGACAACCAGGGCAGACAGTAGGGCAGTCAGGACAGGGGCAGGCAGTGCCAAAGGATCCTTTTGCAAAGTACAGGCAAGACTACTTGGCACTGGGGCCAGAGTTCCATGTAGACATGAATTTATTAGATTATTGCTCGATCAGGTATCAGAACAAGCCCAGGGATGCACAGAGGGGCAATACGCAGACTCAAAACATGGACTTTATCAAGAAGGTGGGAAAGCTTAACATTCCTACTTTCGACGGGTCATCTCGATGCTCATCTCAAGCATGGGTACAGAAGCTTGACACATATTTCAAGCTCAACCCGATGATGGAGTCAGAAGCTATTAGCTTCGCTATCTTACACTTGGAGGGGGAGGCCCACGAGTGGTGGTATCATGGACTGGTGACTTTGGGTCACAGTTGCATTACATCATATTTGGAGTTCACCAAGCGGTTGATGGAGAGGTTTGACAGGAGGGATCCAGAACTCCATTTCATAGACTTGACACAGCTGAGATAGACCGGGTTAGTCAAAGCTTTCATCACAGAGTTCCAACGGAAGGCAGTGGCAATTTCAGATATATCTGAGCATAGGTTGGTGATGTTATTCACCGAGGCATTGACGGAGCCATTGAGGGGTTGGGTTAAGGATTTCAAGCCTCACACCCTACAGGAGGCCATTTTGCGCACTAGGGACATGGGGGACTCAGTGTAGAAACCCAAGACCTTCACCAAACCCTTTGTACCACAGAGAGACAAGGATCGAAAGAATCCTCAGAGGGATTGGGAAGGAAAACCCAAGCTAGATGATGATACCAAGGAGTTGATGAGAAAGAATCTTTGCTTCTCTTGCAGAGACACGTGGGTCCCAGGGCATAGATGCATGGGCAAGGGACAAATCCACTACAATGAGATGGAGGCAAACAGTGAGGAGGAGGAGATAATCAAATCAGCAACAGGCAGTGACTCAGAGGGGAAATGACTCAGAGGAGGAGCACACACAGAAGTTAGAGCAGCCTCCAAAGAAACCCCAGCCACAGGTAGAACCACCATTGAGGGGAGAGACAAACCCTTGTAGGATTGCAAAAGGGGGTACCATAGCAACCCTTTCAAGAGTACCCAGGTATAACACTATTAGACCCAAAGGGCTCATACAGGGGCAATGCATCACAGCATTGGTAGACAGTGGGGCAACCCGTAACTTCATAGATCCAGCATAGTAGCCCGGAGGGGATTACCCACTGAGGAGTTTGAGGGGTTTACAGTAGTCGTGGCAGATGAGTATACCATGACATGCTTGGATACGGTTCCAGACCTAGAGGTCAAGCTAGATAACTACACAGTGACAGATATATTCTATGTGGTTGACCTTTTTGACACAGATGTGGTATTGGGAGTCCAATGGTTGATCACCTTGGGAAATATTTCTACCAATTACCAAACACTTGAGATGGGATTCAGAGACACTGAGGGGAAGAAGATTGTACTGAGGGGTATGTCGACAGGGACATCGAGGACAGTGTCAGCAAAGAGGATGGAGAGGATCTTAAGACATGGGGGAGTAGCATATGCAGCAGAGTGTGTGATCAGCACGCGGAAAGATTCAGACAGTCGCCAGCAGTATCAAGCAGAGATCAAGCCTTTGTCGAGTCAGCATGAGCAGGTTTTTGGTCCGATGCTGCCAGGGAGACCCCCATACAGAGGGTCTGAGCACACCATCGAGATGGAGATCTCAACAAATTGGAAATCACACTTGCTAGTAAAGTATTCCAAGAATAAGTTTGCATGTGATTTATTGGATAGACAGGTATAGGACGACAGGTACAGAGTCATAGATGAGGTCATCTTCTATAAAGACCGAATCTACCTTGTGCCCGGATCTAGTCTCAAAAAGAAGATCTTGGCAGCAGTACACGACTAACCTTTAGCAGGCCATCAGGGGTTCTTCCAGACATGAGGAGACAGGGAGAGATTCTCTTGGAAGGGTCTCAAGAAGGATGTGAGGAGACATATCAGCGAGTGTGTGACTTGTCAACAAAACAAGTCAGAGCAGACACTCCCAGCAAGGTTGCTTCAACCACTCCCTATTACGGAGCAGAAATAGGAAAGTATATCCATGGACTTCATTACAGGCCTACCTAAGTCTCAGGGTAAGGACTGCATATTTGTAGTGGTCGACAAATTGACCAAAATTTGCGCACTTTTTCGCGATTCCTACAGACTACAGCGTAGTGCAGGTGGTAGAGTTGTTCTTCAGAGAGATTTCCAGACCTCACGGGTTGCCACAAAGTATAGTCAGTGACAGAGACAGTCGGTTCATCAACACATTTTGGCAGGAGTTATTCAGGTTGGTTGGTACAGAGTTGACACCCAACACCAGTTACCACCCCCAGACTGAGATAGTCAACAAGTGGATAGAGGGCTACTTGAGGAACTATGTGAGCGAACGGCAAAAAGCGTGGGTAAGGTGGTTACATCTTGGAGAGCACTATTACAACACTACCTTCCACATGTCCATAGGTATGACCCCATTCAAAGCATTATATGGATATGATGCTCCCACTTTGATTGATTTGGTCTTTGGAGACAGCACGGCTCCCAAGGCCAAAGACTGGATAGCAGAGAGTCGGGAGATTCTCCAAGTATTAAAGGAGAATCTATAGGTGGCGCAGAATGGACAGAAGGTGAATGCAGATAGACACGGGATAGAGCATAGCTTTGAGGTTGGGGATCAAGTATTCCTGAGGCTACGAACATCAGGCAGGCATCTTTGAAGAAGAGAGGGGCAAAGAAGCTTAAACCCAGATTCTATGGACCATACAGGGCCATACGTAGGAAAGGTGAAGTGGCCTACAAGTTAGAACTACCGGAGGAGAGCCGGATTCACAACGTGTTCAACATTTCTTGCCTCAAGAAAGCGGTGGGACAATTTATTAGCACTTCTGAGGAGCTTCCGCCTTTGGTTGAGGAGGAAAAATTTGAGTTGGTTCTGGACGAGATATTGGAGTTCAGAGAGAGGAAATTGAGGAGCCAAGTCATCAGAGAGTGTTTGGTCAGATGGAGGGGACTTCCAGTAGAGGATGCTACTTGGGAGAGTGATCAAATTTTGCAGCACCCTGGATTGATGTTGCTTGAGGACAAGCAATCTCAGGAAGGGAGAACTGTAATGTCCCTTTCCGAGTGAGGACTTCAGACAGGAGAGCTTAGTAGTCAAAGCATTCCCTTTAGACTATAGCCAGGAAGAAACAAGGGAAAATATTCATTTGATATCAATTCACTAGGGAAATGTTATAATTTGAAAGTGGCATTAAGTGACTAAGTGGAAAAAGGTAATTAAGCTCTTAACTGAATATTAAATCAGAAAACTTAGGAAAAGCGCTTAAGTGAAAAGTCAACGAAGAATTAGGGTTTCAATGGATATAAGGAGAGGAAAAGCGACCTAATGGGTCATTATTGATGATTTTGAGTTGAGGAAACAGGTTCCAGACAAGGAAGGTCGACTTCCATTGTTTTGTGGGTTTCTGAAGGAAACCACCACCACAGGTTGATTTCGGTGTTGAGAGACACACCCTAGTCACCGGAAGGATCACACAGGTTCTTCATCAGTATTCAGTAGCAGTACTTGACCCATTCGGACAGAGGAATCATCCAGGGCGCACTTCCCAGCCAGAAAGTGTGCAGTGCCTGTGGAGGTAGAGTCGGAGCTCCAGAGAGATCATCGGACCAAATCCGGGGAATCCCTTCTGACCCAGTTTAGAGGAGTCCAAGGCGCACAAATTGAGACAGTTATCATCAGTTTCTGACGATGGAATCACTAGGTTGCATTACCAGAGCCTAGGAGGTGCGTAAACCCCCAGGGGAGCTCATCCGAGGTTCATACAGTTCAACAGAGGCCAGATCTTCAGGCCGACAGGCAATGAGAGGTTGCTTGTGGCCAGGGCGACCCAATTGAAAGAGTTTCCAGGCATATCCTAGGAGTTTATCCACCAGGGCGAATATTCCAGTCTCCAGCAGCAGTTGTCGTGGGTGTTGTCGGGTGTATGCAACAGCTCTTCATGATTCATCCACCTTCATCATTCTGAGTATTTTAATTTAGCATTTTGATTGTATTCTAGCTAATATCCATCCAATCTTGATCTAGCTGAGAGATTTCAATTATTTTCCTCGCATGCAATATTGTACTTTTCGTTATTATGCTAAATAGAAATTGTTGAGTTGTTTTGTGTTCCAAAAACCATTGCATGACTGTTATAAACACATAAACACTACAAAATCTGCAAGCATAAACACTTATATGCATCCAGAAACCCCCAAAGTATCAGATCTGCAGCCAGATCAACAACGCAACAGTAAATATCCAGATCCAAGGGAGGAGTAATGAATGATAATGAATGTGAATTGGCTTTATGTAGTGAAAGAAACGCATGGAGGCCAAATTTAGCTTTTTATAATGCATGTCCTTTTGCTAAATATGACAAAAGCATGAGTGAGTTATGGCTAAGAGGAAATTCGCCCTATTTTTTAGGGAATTTCCTAAGTTTTAGAAAAATACAGTTTAAAATCAACTGGAGACGAATTTTAAGGAGTTGATGCATGGCAAGTGGAGGGGTGATTATACAGAGGAATATACGACTAAATTTAGGCCCAGTTATGCAATTCCCTTTTCTCAAATAATTATTTATTTATGCCCAAGTCTTGGAAATATACGATCCATGCCTAGGTGGATGCCACATCACTCTATAACTCTGCCACATGTCGATCTTTGAGGGTGCCACTTGGCACTGCATGGATGATGATTGTACCTACTAAATATAGGCATTTCTAAAAATAGAATCCAGATCCTAAATTTTAGGAAACTGTCCACATCACCCAGGATGACTGGGAGAACATCGCCACATGTCACTGTCTAAAAATAGACATTGCTAAAAATAGAAATTTGTCTTAATGCCCTTGACTTTATACTCATTTATCTCGTCTTTCCGCAAAGGATTCGAACATGAGATCAGAACTGACATGCGAGCCTCGGTGCGCAACCTGCTAAAAATAGTAAATTGTGCCACATCATCCCGGAAAAGATCCAAAAGACTCTGGATGTCTCAGGGATCAATACTGCATACTCAGAATCTGAATACGAGGCTTGGAGCAAAACTTGCTACAAATAGAAAGTTTTTGCACGTCGCCCGAAAAAGTATCATCAAGCCTAGAATCATGCAAGGACTCATAATGTATGCTCATAACTGCTCGAAATTGTCAAGATACCCACTCAAACCGTGTCTCCTAAAAAATAGCAACACATGTTGTATGTATACATCTCTCTCAAAAATGCCTAGAAACCAAGTCAACTCTAACTCTAAACCAAACAATCATGTACCGATCATATACCTGCCTCCGATGGGAACCAACCTCTTGCTCAACACTAGTGCTATACTCTAGAAAAATCTCAGAATGCCAGCCAAAGGAATGAGTGTTGGCTCTTAACGCTCAAGATTTTCAAGGGTGAAAATCTAGGGGTTAATATTTGTTAGGACAGCGGTAAAAACTTAGCTAATTAAATAAGTAAGGCCCCAATTGTCACTGACCAAACCCCTCTCTGTTTGGGCTAGTGCTTTCTAGCCTCTAGGGGGAGTCCCTAGGCACAATGAAGTGCCTTGCTGCTGTCTTTAAGTCTGATTTCTGCGTATAAAACCTACAAAACAACAAGTTGTTTTGTCTTGGAAAGCATGTAAGAGCAGTCCAAAATGATGAGGAAAAACAATCTTCTACGCTTGGAGTGAACCTGCAGGGTTAGCACAATGATAATAGACTGAAAAGAAGAAGAAAACTATTGCCTCCGATGGGAACCAACCTCTTGCTCAGCACTAGTGCTAAACTCTGGGAGAATCTCTGAATGCCAACCAAAGGAATGCATGTTGGCTCTTAACCCTCAAGATTTTCAAGGGTGAAAATCTAGGGGTTAATATGTGTTAGGACAGCGGTAAAAACTTAGCTAATTAAAGGAGTAAGGCCGCAATTGTCACTAACCAAACCCCTCTCTGTTTGGGCTAGTGCTTGCTAGCCTCTGGGGGGAGTCCCCAGGCACAATGAAGTGCCTTGTTGCTGTCTTTAAGTCTGATTTCTGCTTATAAAACCTACAAAACAGCAAATGGTTTTGTCATGGAAAGCATGTAAAAGCGGTCCAAAATGATGAGTAAAAACAATCTTCTACGCTTGGAGTGAACCTGCAGGGTTAGCACAATGATAATAGACTGGAAAGAAGAAGAAAACTATTCAAAATGATCAAAATTAACCACAATGAACAATTCAGAAAATGACATATCAGATAACAAATTTACCATAGTACCGCCAAGAAAAGAGGTTTGAAGACAAACACACACTTCTTTATTGATCACGCTTGCAAGAGAGTTGATTGCGCCACACTTGGCAAGCTTACAACCGGTACAATGACTACATTTCTCAGAGAAGAGCCACGAGACTAGAGAAAGAGAGAGAGAAGAATGAGAAAGACACTATGTTGTTGCTGCAATGAACCGACCAAGAACCTTTGTGAAGCATCCAATATATAGCCTAAGGAGGGCGCATACCCCAAGGGAGAAGGAGAAGATGCATGAGCGGTTAAATTTGGAGTCTAAACGCATGAGGAAGAGAGATATGTGAGATGAATGAGTGTATGTGAGAGTTTGCATGAAGGTTACATGCGCACAAGAGAGGAGAATGCGCCCTAAAACTTAAGAAGGCGCACTTGAGGAAGAAAGGGAGTAATGAATGATAATAAATGTGAATTGGCTTTATGGAGTGAAAGAAACGCATGGAGGCCAAATTTAGCTTTCTAATGCATGTCCTTCTGCTAAATTTGACAAAAGCATGAGTGAGTTATGGTTAAGAGGAAATTTGCCCCGTTTTTTAGAGAATTTCCTAATTTTTAGGAAAATACGGTTTAAACTCAACTGGAGACGAACTTTAAGGAGTTGATGCATGACAAGTGGAGGGGTGATTATACGGAGGAATATAAGGCTAAATTTAGGCCCAGTTATGCGACTCCCTTTTCTCAATTAATTATTTATTGATGCTCAAGTCTTGGAAATATGCAACCCATGCCTAGGTGGATGCCACATCACTCTGTAACTCTGCCACATGTCGATCTCTGAGGGTGCCAATTGGCACTGCATGGATGATGATTGTACCTGCTAAATATAGACATTCCTAAAAATAGAATCTAGTTCCTAAATTTTAGGAAACTGTCCATATCACCCGGGATGGCTGGGAGAACACTGCCACATGTCACTGTCTAAAAATAGACACTGCTAAAAATAGAAATTCGTCTAAATGCCCTTGACTTTATACTCATTGATCTCATCTTTCCGCAAGGAATCCGAATATGCGAGCAAAACTGACATGCAAGCCCTGGTGCTCAACCTGCTAAAAATAGTAAATTGTGCCACATCATCCCAGAAAAGATCCAAAAGACTTTGGGTGTCTCAAGGATCAATATTGCATGCTCAGAATATGAATCCGTGCCCTGGAGCAAAACTTGCTAAAAATAGAAAGTCCTTGCACGTCGCCCGAAAAAGTGTTATCAGGCCTAGAATCATGCAAGGACTCACACTATATGCTCATTACTGCTCAAAATTGTCAAAAGACCCACTCAAACCGTGTCTCATAAAAAATAGCAACACCTGTTGTATGTATACATCTCTCTCAAAAATGCATGGAAACCAAGTCAACTCTAACTCTGAACCAAACAACCATGTATCGATCATATACCTGCCTCCGATGGGAACCAACCTCTTGCTCAACACTAGTGCTAAACTCTAGGAGAATCTTAGAATGCCAAACAAAGGAATGCATGCTGGCTCTTAACCCTCAAGATTTTCACAGGTGAAAATCTAGGGTTTAACACAACCCCACCATATCCATCATTCTTGTCTTGGAATAATTTGTTACATAAGGTTCTACTAGGAGAAGTAAAAGGGTTTACACCCTCCTAGTACTTCCTAGTTAGCCTTGCTTGCCTGGGGGAGTAAGAGGGTTTACACCCCCAAGGAGATAGCATTGCTAGCTTACTCTTTATTTGACTACATAACCCAATAGCTAAAGGCACTAATCTAATTGCATTGGAGAAATAAAATCTTGCATTGGTTAACGTGAAAACTCGGGATTTTGAGATTGTCTAATTTGGAATCAATTCTATGCTCTATATGCTTGGTTGAGCCACTAGGGCATCTCATTTTGGTAAGTGCTTCTTGCTGTTGTTATAACATTTAATCTACAGCCATTAAGGCTGCAGAAACCCTAATACAAATCTCTTGATAACTCACATTTCAACCGTTAGAATTTGCCAAAAGTTTGCCAACATAATCTACTAATCTTAGTGCATCTTTGGGTGGATTTTTGGCAAGTTTTGGTGGTTGATTTCTTTGCTGTAACAACTTGTTTGCTACAGCCATAAGGCTGAATATAGGCTATGAACATGGAATCTACATCAAGTGATTTTTTATAAAACTATGAAGTGTAGACTTTTTAAAATCCTAAACAAGCACATATTCACAATTTCAAGGTATTTAACTGTCATTTTGCAAAATTCCAAGACAATAGTCATCAATGCAGTCCAGTAGTGGTGATGACACAGAAAATTACATTGGCATATGAGCAAAAAGGCATATATTTTTTAATGCATTCAACAACTGGCAAATACGTTATACCCACATCATTGCATTTTGTGTCAACAGAAAGCGTTTTTCTCTACCAATCCTATTTATCGGTTCCTTTTACAGGGAGATTTCCATACTAATAGGCTAAGAAGAGGCACCAATATGGGCCCTTTATATCGAACAACTTAAAGTCCAAAAGTTACATTATTGCAAAGGAAAAGGTTTACAAGTTATAGAAGCTTAAACAATACACCAATTTGGATGCTTTAAACTTACCATTAAAGAAAACAATGGCAGATAGATAACTTATATTTGAAGAAACTCAAACCTTAACATGGAAGAAAAAGAGGTAATTGCACCATATTAGGGAGCTTTACACTCCTAAAACTAAAGTGGAAGTTCCCTAAATGTTCTTCATGAAAGGGTTGAGTCACTAATGAAGTCCATAATTTTGCACTTATTCATATTATACAGTATAATCCAACTGGGAGATCACCGGTAGTAGCTTGGCCAGGCTGAAATATTGCACCCTAATGAGGGATTCAAACTCACCTAAATTGAGGGATTCTAACTGATAAAAGAGGAGACGTTTCCATGCACCTAAATTCCTTTCAATATTAAAATACAAGCAGAAGATGAGATAAACCTCTGCAAAAGAAGACAAATGTATTACAGATAAACAGGTGTGCTAGAGGTATGATCTATTCATCTTAAAATTATCTTAAAATCATTAACATGTTCACATTTCTTTAGACTCACCTTATCCAGCCCCTCTCATGAAGCCGAAAAATTTTATCGACTAAATTCAGCATAGGAACACTTAATCTTGGCGGAGCCCACTGCAGACATGCCAAAAAACAGAAATCTAAGCATCAGTGTAGTTCATATCATATATTGGAAAATAAATAACTAAGAACACAATCAACATACAAATAATGCCTACAATTTGTACTATGCAGTGTCGACATTATTCCACAAAACAGCCCTGTTGACTGTTTTAAAGGGAATATGACACAAGGTCCAAGCCTAGAGGTAAAAGTGGGTATCAAAGGCCAGGTATTGAACATGGCTACCACTAAGTTCCATAACTAGTAATGCTACCAAAGTTGTTATAACAATAAATATGCTTAATCTGCAAGATATGTCTAGTTGCAAACATGTGACTATACATAAATTGCACGACTGAACCAATGAAAAACTACCTGTACAATTTTTGCAAAAGACCGGAATTAATCTGAAATCTGGCACTAGTGTAAGGCACCAAAGAGCTCTGAGTCTGTAACGGATACTTTGTTCACAGGTTGATAGTTTACTAGTCTGTATTAAGTAATTAATTTGACATACACAGATATCACACATTAGCTCACTGAACTGGAACCGAGTTACGCACAATTACCAGCCATACTTGAATGCATGGTAAGGCACCTGTTCCTATGAAAAAGCATGCTTTGTAGCTTGAGATAATCATCTCATGATATCAGCTCTTGACTCCACCTTGGACCTTTTTGCATGAACTGTTAAATCTGTAACTGATACTTTGTTCACAAGTTGATCATTTACAAGTCTGTATTAAGTCTTTAATTTCAGACATACACAGATATCACACATTAGCTCACTGGACTGGAATCGAGTTACGCAGGATTACCAACCATACTTGAATGCAGGGTAAGGCACCCGTTCCTATGAAACTTGAGGAAATCAGCTCATGGTATCAGCTCTTGGCTCCACCTTGGACCTTGTTACATGAACTGTTAAATCTCATTTGATCACTAAAAATTGTGTTAAATGGACTGCTTCTCTCTCTTACCTTGTATAGACAATTGGATAGCTAAAAACGTCATTAAAAAAATGAATTAATAAATAAATGGCGACTGTTACCCCTTGAAAATGCATGCTCCATTCTTCTTTTTCATGAGATTTCCTCTCTCACCAAGCACAGAAGAAGACCCTTGGATTTCAGGGGTAGTTACAGGTTGATGGAGACTTTCCAGAGGCACATTGCACTAGGGGATTCCATTCTGGTACACCTGGCACAGTTGAGGAAGGGTGTCCTAGAACAGGAACGCCCTAGCATATTAGGACCCAGAGCATGATTTATGGTGGTAAGGGGTCAAACACAGCCAAAAAAAAACACTCTATACATGGGAGGTCAACAACATGAAGGAGCGCAAATGCCCTCTCTTGGAGGATGCTCAGAACATAACAAGTGGCAAGGAAAAAGGCTAGAAGAGAAACACCCTGGCTTGGATGAGGCCATGTGGCAATGGAACCACTTGTTCAGTCAAAGGTCACTTGATGAGGAGCATTCCACTTCAAGGAAGCATTTTGGTTGCTAGATCATGAGCCTACCCCCTTGTAGGAGGGACATCTTGGCAAGAAGACATTGAAAACATAGTAAAGTGTGCACATTATTCGAGGCATATTCCACATATTTGGAGGCATGTTATACCCTTGAAACATTTAGGCAAGGACACTTTGTTCGAGGTATGTTCTACAAATTTGGAGAGACCTTTACATGAGGGAGCAACATGTGGCATCAATGACATGATCCAAGCCACTAAACAAAGAATGAATGCATACTCTAAAGAATTAGAAAGATGAAAGCAACAAGTGAACACAAGTGATGGTGGATGAGAACCAAGTCAAAAGTGCATATATATGCCTAAAGAAATACCAAATGAAGCATCATTTTTATTCATGAAGAGTAGAGCTAGGGTTCATGGGCTATAGAGGAGGTGTGCTAGGGTTTGAAAGGCCTTCACTAGCCATGACGAAGGCCTAAGGGGGTGCACCCTAGGTGGAAGGACAACATTTATGGATTAAAATATCATTTTCCCTCTTTAAATCCTAAAAGGGACCAAACCTTGATTTGAGAGGATGGAAGCCTATAAATAGCGAAGAGATTCATTTATTAGAAGCATGGGTGCAGTTGTGGGACTTCCCCTACAAACAAAGTTGAAGAGCTTTTGGGCGGAAGAAATTAAGGGACAAGTTCAAAGCAAGGTTTTCCATCTCCTTTTTTCTCTTTAATGGATGACTAGGGTTTCTGCAAGGATAACCATTGTTTTTGCCACTGAAACTAAGTTGGCATTCTCCTTTATCTTACCTTTTCTATCCTTTTACTTAAATTTTTAACATTACCATTAATTGTTTCAGGATGTTTGGCAATGGTTCAAACCTCATTGGACTTCATATGGAGAAGGTAGAATTCCATATTCCATTCGGAATTCAGAATATTTAACAGTTTTAAGGATTCTAGTGTCGGCAAGATTGTAGTGTTTCCAATGGATTCTATCATGTATCGGGGTATGGGATTGTCATTAATCAAGACCACCAAGCTATGGGATTTTGCATCATGTAACCATCTATGACAATTTATATAGACATGGGTCTCCTTCTAAGGTGTCCTTTATGTGTATCATTCTTATTTTCTTGCTTATTTTCTTGCAAGACAATGTGTTATTTAAAAAAACTATACATCTATATTTTTTGCATATCGTGTTTCCCCCGCATACCCATTTTGGATGGCTCACGTTTCTAGACGTTCCCATTTCAAAAATTAGTACACGTTTCCATGTTTCATGAAACTTAGTGCTGAAATAATCTTTGATGAAGAGCAGTCTTGCTCCAATAAGAGCATGTTAGGGTTGAGGTGAAACCCTCCCTAACTTTATGTAACCTTGTATAATTGAAGGAATTTGTTACTATAATTTTCTAGTTAGGGTTGTTCATGTTATCGCACAAGTTGTAGGTGTTGAGATTATGTACCTTGGGAGGTGTTCCCCATGTGTTTGTGAGCTCCTAAACACGTGGGAAGTACTATGTACTTTGTGCCTTGTACTTTATATCTAATTTCAATTTGACTTAGGAGATTTAAGTCAAAAGTGAAATTTGGTCATTTATGCCTAAAATGACTATTAATTCACTTTGTGGGTGAATTAGGAGACATAAAGTGAACTTAGGGAACTTAACCCAAAGTGGGTTTGAGAGTGAGAATCTTTTGGAGAGATCTCAACCTTTGACTAGCCCCAACTTCAGTGTTGATTAAGTCGGCATCGGCAAAAAGTCGGCGAGGGTCAGGAAAAAATCGTTTCGGCAAAAGTCGGCAAAAAATCGGAAAACCACGACAAAGATTAAAAAATACAAAATATATTCATTTTTTTCAAAATTTTAAACATATAAAGCAACAACAACATCAAATAAACATATTGGAACATAAATATGGAGAAATCACTGATATATATGTAGTCACTAGTGGATGCCAAATAAAAAATTCTACATCAAAGTCGATATTGAATGTTGAAGGGCCTCTCCAATACAAAACAACATCACTTATATAATAATAAAATGTATCTCATGATTCATCATCATGATGGAGTGTGTAGATGTCTGATATACAATGAAAAATGAAACAAAACTAGCAAAGAGTGTGTGTTTTCCTCATCTGTTGCACTTCAGTTGAGACGGCACCTAGTGTCTGGTATATTGATAGCGAGGCTTCGAGCCATATGACTGGAGTCAAAGAAAAATTGACTGATCTCAAAGACACCGAGGTCAGGATGGAGATGACTCCTTGGTTAGAGTTGTAGGGATTGGCATTGTTACCTTTCGAAGAGATGGCATGCCACCTATATCTTTCAGGGGCGTTCTCTATGTCCCTAGGCAAAAGAAGAATTTGATTTCAATTTCTACCCTCTAGGATAGAGGTCTTGAGGTGTCCTTCAGAGGGACAGAGGTATACATTCACCCTCAGGGGTCCTCGCTTGCCTCAGAACAAGTGATTGGAGTGAGAGATGGGAAACTGTTCAAATTGCTTTTTCAGCCTCGTCATGCATTGGCAGTGAGCAGCGACAGCAGCAGCCAGACATGTGAGCTATGGCATCGTAGGATGGCCCATCTACATCATGGAGCTCTCGAAGGACTGAGAGAGGTTGTGACCGGAGTGCCACAAATCAGTACAGAGCATCAGGATGTTTGTAGAGGGTGTGCGCTTGGTAAGTTTACCAAGGCCTCGTTCCCCAATAGTGACACCAGGTCCGCTAGGACTGGATTTAGTACACACGGATGTGTGTGGGCCCATGACTCGGAAGTCCCTGAGTGGTTGTGAGTATTATCTCACATTCATTGATGACTACTCAAGGAAGACCTAGATCTATTTCATGAAGACCAAGAGTGAGGTCTTCAAACGATTCCAAGATTTCAGAGCTCTTGTGGACAACCAATCTGGAAAGAGGATCAAGGTCTTGCGGTCGGATAACGGAGGAGAGTATTCCTCCACACAGTTTGTAGTCTTTTGTGCCCAGGATGGGATCAGAAGAGAGATGACCATACCATACAACCCCAGCAGAACGGGGTTGTCGAGAGGAAGAACTGGGCTATCATTGGTGTAGCGAGATCCATGATGCACGATCATAGTTTTCCTTTGTACTTATGGTCAGAGGCGAGTGCTACTGCAATTTACCTACAGAACAGGAGCCCCCATAGGATATTGGGGAAGATGACTCCTAAGGAGGCCTTCACTAGTAGGAGGCCTGATGTCGAGCACATCAGGATCTTTGGGTGCTTGACCTATTTTCATGTCCCCTCAGAGACGAGGACCCCACAGCCCAACAGAGGATTCTAGTTGGATACTCAGAGGTGTCCAAAGCTTATTGTATCTACATTCCATCACTTAGGAGAGTGGTGGTGAGCAGAGATGTCAGATTTGAGGAGCATAGGGCTTTTCAGAGATCTCTTGAGTCGAGAGTCGGTGTTGAGGACGATGCAGAGGCACCAATTGATGCCTCAGAGGGAGCACAACCTCAGGTTTTCGGTACACTAGTATCAGGGGTGACAGGGAGCACAACCTCGGGTTTTCGGTACCACTATGAAGAGAATGCACCACCACCACTAGAGAAGTACAAGTACACTTAAGTACAAGTAATCATTCATAAACAAAACCCAACAAGATTTAGAGAGAACAAGAATGCACCACCACCACTAGAGAAGTACAAGTAATCATTCATAAACAAAACCCAACAAGATTTAGAGAGAACAAGAATGCACCACCACCACTAGAGAAGTACAAGTAATCATTCATAAACAAAACCCAACAAGATTTAGAGAGAACAATTACTCAAGAAATTGTTTTCATCCATAAACCCTAGACATGAAAATCCATAGAAGTTGCAAAATCATCCACAAAACATCATCCTCAAGAAGGTGCTCTAGTTATCCATCCATAGCAAAAATATATAAGTCATAGTAGACAAGTAATGTTCTCCACAAGTTCTAGCAATGATCCAAATGAGAAGTGCTTCTCTTATTTATATTGAAGATCTAGCACCCATCTCAATAAAAAAACAATATTTTCCTAGCAAAAGCCCTAAGAAAAAAAAATGTCTTTATCTCTCTACAAACCCTATAGAAAAGGCCACAATACATAAATAATCCATGATACAAGAGTGGATAGGTCAACAAGACCCCCAACGATACTCCCAAGATGAAGTAAAGTGCTCAAATGTTAAGACATCCTCCTCAACTTGTGGAACAACCTCCTAAAAGGTGGAACTACCTCCTCAAAAGGTGTCCCATGAGTGGTCAGAAATTCGGCAATAACCTATCGCAACGGATTTTAAAAGCACCATAACTATGTCAATTTTTGCTTGAATTTCTACTATGACCACATTTTGGAAATCCCGGAATTATGGGCATTCTGTCAAAAGATAATTGCTCCTGAAGTTGGCAGGCCTCAAAATATGTGAAAAGGCATATGAAGGGGCTCCAAAGTGAAACGCTACCTCCAAAGGGTGCAACGTTTCATCCTCCAAGTGTAAAGTCACTTCCAAAAGATGCAACATCCCCTCAAAAAGATGTCATGTCCTCTCACAAGGTGCTAGGTCATCTCAACGATGTGATGTCCTCAAGGAAAGCCCAATGTCCTCCAAGCATGTGAAACAACCCCTCTAAAATAGTGGGTTGACCTCCATCAACGTGTAAGTAGTCCCTCAATTGTTGAGATTATGTACCTTGGGAAGTGTTCCCCATGTGTTTGTGAGCTCCTAAACACATGTGGGAAGTACTGTGTAGTTTGTGCCTTGTACTTTATGTCTAATTTCACTTTGACTTAGGAAATTTAAGTCAAAAGTGAAATTTGGTCATTTTAGCCTATATGACTATTAATTCACTTTGTGGGTGAATTAGGAGACATAAAGTGAACTTAGAGAACTTAACCCAAAGTGGGTTTGAGAGTGAGATTATTATGGGATGATCTCAACCATTGATTGGACATGAGATTGGATGATCTCAACCATCCAAACTTTAGGTTCCCTTATGGAGGTTCAAGAGGGATGCAAAGGGCAAGGAGGAGCTCATTCACTCATTTGTTCACTTGGAGAGTTTGAGAGAGAGCATGAGGATGAGGTTTGTTGCATGTGTTGAGGAAAGCTTGGACGCTTCTATCCATGGAGGCAGCTAGCAAGCTTAGGTCATCATTTATTTAGTGGGGAGGTTCTTGCTTGGAGGAGGGCGCATCATCAGCAGGGAGGACTTTCAAAGCTCAGATTACAATGAGGTTTGTTTCAAAAGGAGGCTACTCGTCACTATCAGAATATTGTGGAAGGGTTTCTTCATCAAAGCTTCCAGTTGGCAGTTAGCTCCAATTCAGTGGTCTTGTCAGCATTTATGGAGGGCGCACCATCCTAGGACACTCTTGCTTCAGTTGGGCTTGTATTGCAGCTTGGATCAAACTGCTATTGTATCGGGTTCTTCTATATATTGTACTTGATGTATTCCACCTTCCATTCTCCCTATATATACACTTATATTCCAAACTGGTTTTCCCCGGGGGGATTTTATCCAGGGTCATGTTGACCAAAAATGCCTGTGTTCATTTTCATGTATGTTACAGTTTAGAACTACAGCATTTTTCAGCACTAAAGATCTCTAGGTGTGTTACATATATTTTGGTATGCATGTGCTAACCTTTGGTGACTAAAACTACATGCTAGAGCACCTAAATGGCCTATGTAATCGTAACAAATCAGTGAAGAAGTTACTGAACAGTTTGTTGTCCTAAAACAGCAGAAAACCATTGTTAGACAGTTAAAACTTAGAGTCAACATGAGGTCAAAGACAGACCTAGTTAGCAGCTTGATAGCACCTGGAAAATCTTCAGGGTATCAGAGCTTGGTGGCTGATTTTTACTGAGTTTTGGACAGCATATGAGTGGGCTGTTTTAGACACCTTTTGGGCAGATTTTTTGGACAGCCATTGACAGTGTTTAGTGGCAGCTTGTTGGCAGAATTTTGTAGAGGGTTGTAAAGCAATCTGTGGACATTTTCGTCAGTCTCCTTTCACACCTACGTGGTAGGAGTGAGGCTGATTTTTCACGACCTCTTTTCACCAGTGTTCCACGGGGACGCATCCCCCAGGGTGGGGGACGCAGGGGACGCGTTCCCCACGTCCCCGGGACGGGGGGACGCCAGGGGGGACGTTTCAAAAAAAAATTAATTATAAAATGCAAAAAATTAAAAATTTTAAATTAAATCGCGACTGTTTTATGAATTAAAAGTTAATTTTATTTAAAAATTCGGCCCATTCCCATTCAATATGATTTTCGAATTAAAAAATTCGCTCGATTCTCATAGCATAAATGTTAAAACAAGAATAGGGTTTCGAATTTTAAGTTTCATAATCATTGCTGTGAAGTTTGAGCCGCGACCTATGAGCCCGCGACATAGTCGCGACCTGTGTAACTGATTTAGAACCATTTTGCACTGCTCATTAAATTATAAGTTCAGTTACACGCCATTTCCGACAGGATTCTATTACCCGCGAGTGTGAGCCAAAGGCAGCCGCCGCCGAGAGCCCGCGACCTGTGAGCGACCTGTGAGAAGGGTTTCAAGTTTAAACTTTAAACTTTAAACTGTTCATTGTTGAGCCTGAACATCCGCCGACTCGCCGAGAGCCAAGCCGCCACAGCCCGCGCGAATTGAAACTTGAAAGGAGCCCCCGATTCGGCGATTTCTTAGTGGTAATATTATTTTTTAAATAAACTTATTTAAATTTTTCTTTCTTTACTGAACTAGCGTTTGAGTCTTATCTGCAAGCCTCAGCTCCCTGTCCATAAAAATGTAAGCTCTGTGTTATTCAATGGGC
>JZKD02S1675314.1:537864-548405 GCA_000966675.3 Picea glauca
TCTGAAGTTTGGTTTACTGCTCATGATCAGATTGTGTTTTATTTTGAGTTTAGATCTGTATAAGATTTACACCAGCATTATAGATCAGAACTAATGTTTATTCTAGATCTACTCTTTAACTAAATAACTAAACTATCTTAGATCTGAGCACACATGTTTGTTTTCTCTGTTCAAACAGTGTAGATTTGTTTTCTGAATATGAGATCTAGTTGTTATTCTCACTGAAATTTAAAAGGACACTTTTGTTCTGCTTTACTGCCCTAATTCTAACAGTTACTACTGATAAAGTTGAACTGATTCGGCTCATGGTTTCTAATATTGAGTCCCATGCTGAACAAGATTGTTGCAAGCCAATGTCAATAACAAATTTGCGAAGGATTTTTGGTTCCTGAAGAAGTCCCCAGTGCCTGCATGTTTCATTATATAACTTCTGCTACACAAGGTTACTGGCTTACGACTATTGAAGGAAAATGGGTTTTGGTGGTCCTTCTTAGTGGAATTTGTGCAATTCAGACAAACAAACAACCAAGCATCTCTTCATCCACTGTGATTATATGGAATAAACAGTCGATGTTTATTGGTTATATGGAATAAACAGTACATGTTTATTACTGAGATTGACAGAATATTTCTGCTATTGTATGATAATTTGATTGATATGAATTGATGTGTACAATGAGCCTTGTGAGGGTATACTTATATGCATTGACTGGTCACAAGGTGAAGGGGTGTGTGACCCCTGACTTTTCATTCACCTAATTATTATCAGTACTATTATTATTATCACATTGCCACCCCCTTAAAGAATGCTTTGACCCCAAAGCATAATAAATAGGATTCTATGTAATTGAGCATGTTTTCTTGGTGGCAACATCTTTATCTGGTTGTAGGGACTTGACTTGGTTCCTAGTTTGAACACTAGCGAGGAACTTTTGTAGCGTGTGCATCATATTCTGAAGTCTTTTGACCTGGTTGTTTAACATGAACCCTTGATGCTCCTTGCCTTCATTGTTGTATGTTCGCCTGCGTTTCTTGCACTTTTTTCATTTGTCGAAACTCACTTTTCTTGTAATCAGAACTTTCAACCCCATATAATTTATAATGTTGTCCTTCCAATTAAATATCATGAACTGTTCTTCAAGGTCGGTCATATAAGTGCCCAACTACATCAAGCATTCAGCACCTAGCACCATATCCATGTCATCGAGTGACAGAGCATAGAATCATGTTTGTAACTCCAATTCTTTTATTTGAACAAATATTTTATGACATCTCCCTACTCATTTGACCTTCTGTCCATCAACAATCACAATTGTGAGGTTCTTGGTGGGGTACACAAAAAGGTTTAGTTGCTTAGAGAAGTTGAGGTCTATACAGTTATGAGTACTGCTAGAATCTACAAGTTTAGTTACATTTATATTTTTTAGGATTTCTTTAAGCTTTAGTGTCTTAGGTTGTAATTTTGCTATCATGGTTGTAGGTGGAACTGTAGGTTTCCTTTCCTCTTTTCTTGGATCTTGGGTCTTATCAACCTTCCTTGGATGAGGTGGAATATATTTTGTAGTTTGTTCTTGTATTTGTTCTTTTCAAGTAAACTGTAGGCTTTCTTTCCTCTCTCCATGGATCTTGGATCTTATCAACCTTCCTTATATGAGGTGGAATATATTTTATGGTTTTTTTCTTTTCGAGAAATCATTTCTTTCTGGGGATCTTTTTCTTCATTCCTATTCTACATGTGCATGAGATTCATGCTAATGACACTTTTGCCAGTGTTTTGTCATTGTCAGATTTTGAATTGTCTTACAGTGATTTCATTTTTTGGGGTTCAAGATCTTTACTTCACTTCCAACCACTATTTTAAAGTAGTGTAATGATCGGTCTTCATGTCTATGCCCTAAAGCCCGATTCTTACCACATCTACAATAATTGTTTTCCTTCTTTTTGTCTCTTTTTGAGTGGTGATATCTAGTGTTGTTGTAATGGCTTGATGGACTATAACTGGTTGTCTTCTTTGGAGGTTCAAAAGCTACTTCTTGTTGACTAATGAACTTCCTTTCAATCATCTTTGCCATACTTTAAGCTTCAACTGAATTCTTAGGTCTTGATAGCCTTAGCTCGCTATGGATAATGGGTTTTAATGCTGAAATAGACAATTTTAGGAGTTGATCATCTGTAAGATCGGCAAATCATGGGTATATTCATTAACCGTCCCTGTTTCATAAATGGGTGAACCTTGTATAAGTGTTGTCTTCTTCATCATCGTCAAATCTCCTAAGAAGATCTTCTATGAACATTTTTCAGTTTTCTTTGACCACCATGTGAACCAATCAGAAGCATCACCTTCTAAGTATAAGGATGCCATTGATATCTTTTCTAATTTGTTAGGAGGCAAGTTCATAGAAAAATCCCCTCGATTTTATTAACCCGCATGATGGTCTTTCTATTACCTTGTCCATCATATTTAGGTATCTCGATTTTGATTTTATTTAGATAACCCGTATTATCTTCATATCTCTGACAACTTGTGTTTGACAAGTTTGGGCTTGGTGGTAGCCTTAGATGGACCAAGTGTTGTACTAATAATGCATCTACCCTTTCGGTCAGTGGATCAATTCTCTCTCTATGACTATTAATTATCATTGACACTTTGTCCTTATCGTTATTTCTCATTCGTATTAGGTCTTGCTATCGTTTTTCGGAATCTTCTATTAGCTTGTCAATTCTATCCCCATTTCCTCTTAATTTATCAATTTTTCCCCTAATTCTTTTTGTTGCCTTTCAATATTACCATTATGGTGTCTTACACTATTGACTTCATCTCTACACCGAGTAATATTTGCTTGTAATTTGTCATTGCTAATCACCTTGTGCCTCCATTCCATAGACTTAGCAATCCTGGTTAGGGAAGCCCCCTTGAGTTGGAGAAGAGCCAACCAAAAGTGAAAGGAAGAGATACTAAGGTGATGGTGAGTAGCCCTCCTAAGTTTGACATGACTAGCTCCTTGAGACTTGTGACTTTACATCATATAGGGTGCTAGTCTGCTAGACTCTGTTGTAACAGGGCTCTTTGTGAGCTAATTGTCGATTGGGGCTGGCAAGGTGCCAACAATCTTATTCTCACCTATAGCCTGGAGTGTAGGAGCATGGCACCATGGAATATATGTACAATTTATCACTAGAAAAAAAAATACATTTACAAAACTAAAATATAAATATTACAAAAAGTGTTTTGTTATCGTTATCTTAATGAATAAGATAAAAACTGTAATAGATACAACACTTAAATATATAATTAAAGCCAGAAAAGAATTGGCAAGTATCTTGCAAAAGCTTAAAAAGGAATTCAAGTCTGGTCTTACTTGTAAAGATTTGGATCATAATTTAATGGTGAAGAAAGGCATTTATCCTTGTTATGAAGAAATAATGACGTTGGAATGAAATAACTGTCATCACAGTTAAATACCTTGGATGTGACACTAAGAAAATCCCATACTTCGTGCCGCTCTGCAATGTTAGGGATCGACAACAAATCCTGAAAATCAAACTGCATAATTAGACTAGGAAAGAATATAGAAGAAAAGTAATTTTTTTAGTCAAACTCATGCTACAAAGCTTTTAAGAAGTTAAAAAGATAAACTGCAAGGGATAGTGCTCAAATGGGGCAAGATTGTGGACACAACGGAGAATCCATAAATATGCACAATCAAAGTACAAAAATATATGCAAAGGACTGAGAGATTGTATTAACAGAAAAACAGTTGTATGTACATGAAGAATTGATGTCCATTATAGAAAAATTAACTGTCCTAAAACTAAATGCCACCTTACGGAACTGAAATGCAATCTCGTTACACCTTACAAGTATCAAAAGGCACCTAGAAGTCAGTTACATATATGACCTTAGCACTCGATAACTAACCTTAGCACAGAGTGCTAGGAAGAAATGTCTGACTAACATAAAACACAATATTAATATATAATACAACAGCAATAATTTGCATGATGAGCATGGCTAACATAAGGTACAAACATAAAATTGCTCCAGTGACTCACCAAGTTACACATGACCATGCACTACAAAGTCGGAAAGGAACTTCAACCTGTACTAGATGCATACCTTCAAATACTTCTCTAGCAAAATGCAGCGCTCCCGAATGAAAAAATCATCGAGATTGGATGAAATAATCCTCTTTGGTGGTAACTGAAGCCTATAATTCGGTATATCTCGAAGATACCGATGCAATTGCTCAAAATTTCGGAACCTGATGAGTAGAGATCAGTAAGCTAGAATTTTCTAAATTCAAATCAAAATTAGAAACCCATTAATACGTAAAATTCCTAGAAAACACATTCTGAGATACATGTCAAGTTTTACTTTAAGGAGAAAACAATGACAAACTTAGAAATTAAGACTCAAAGATTAGAAATTATCGTTGATAAGATTTCCATCAATGTAAGAGTGAAGACCCTAAGTATTATGAAAAGCCAATTTTTATAGCATATATGTAATGCACCATACCTTCTGTCAACAACCCAACTTTTCTTTTCTGAATTTGTCACAGCAATTGAATAAACAGCAATAGACTTTAATCCTACTCTTTCAAAATGGACTCCAAGAACCTGCATACTTGTGTTATCCATATACCAGTAACCAAAAAGATAACTTACAAAAGGAAAGCGTATGCCAACTAGTAAAAGATTCTCTTAGCCTTAAACTTACCCAACATTCCAGCTTGCGCACAGATGCATTGACAGTATGTGGCCATCCTGCTGCTGATTGATTATCAACGTGGAAATGGTCTCGCACTTCACCTACTCTTGAACCCTGTGAAATCTTGGGAACAGGATTTACCCTATCTTCTAGAAAAGATGATCTATCAAACTTTTCGGAGCCCTCATATGCAGTACCACTACTTTTTGATCGCCTATGTTGAACTTTTAACAATTGATTTTCTTGACTTCTGCTATTTTCTTGCTTTTCATAACCTCTCTCTGATGCCAGTTTGACATTTATGTGTGAAACTCTTTTACTCTGATCTGAATCTTGACATTCTGTTAGACCACTGCTTTGCGAGTCACAAGCTGGTACATGCTTCACTTTCTCGGTCTTTTTTGCATCTCCAGGAGTATTAAACATGTCTGTTTCAGTTGACTTGCCTGTCTTTCCCGACTGAATAGAGTCCTTTGCCTTCAGAGGATCATCACACTTCAATGTACCTCCTGTATCTTGCCGTAGAACTGATGATTTTTCCAACGGGCCTGGATTACATTGACCTGTACTAATATCCTTTAGCTTGTTACTCCGCCCCTTTGTCCAAAGATTGTCAAGGTTTTCAGGAGTCAAAAACTGAGTTCTCCTTTGTCTTTTAGCTTCCACTAATTGTGCCCAATCACCTGATAGGAACTGTGGATAAGATATAGGTTTCATCTGATAGTCTGGATTTCTATCATTATGAAGAGAACTTAGACCTCTGCCTTGATAATCATCAGTTTCTGTTTCATTTATATCCTTTTTAGGGAATCTACTCCTGAGGTAGTTTGGTTCTATGGAAGAATGTGGCATATCCTTCAAGCAGCTTTGATTAGGTTGTTCTCTTACAAGATTTCCATTAGATAACTTACCTGATTCATCTTTGTCTGTTTTCTTATTTAGCACTTCTGCTTTTGCAGAAAGTGAAAGGAATTCGATGAGCTCATTAATGAACCTGCAGTAAACCCACGGAAGATAAACGTTCTTAATAAATAAAATAAGTCTCCAGAATGGTATTCAAATCCTTCCTATGTACTCCACCTATAACTCCAACACAATCATAAAAATGATAGGAAAATTTGTAATGGAAAAACAAAACATTAAGGCAAAAATTGTTGTCAAAGCCAAGAGAAGAATAAATGGGGCACAGCAAAGTGGGAATTAAGTAGTATACAACCCTGTTTACCAAGATATCTATAGTTTAGAAATATGTCATATTAGTAGCTGGAAATACGGCTGGAAAACCACAGATTTCAGGAAAAAGGTGAGACAAAGGGTTTTTTTTTTTGAGAAAATACTACTTATTTATACAGAAAAAACAGAAATGTACAACATGAATGGCCTTCTACCTTAATGCAGTCAAAGCTGCAATAAAGTCAGAATAAGCTTGAACACAAACAATTTTTGCATCATTGGTGGAAAAAATCCATTGGCCTTGGTTTTAACAGTTACTCCAAGACCAATTTCTGAAACACACAAATAAAACCTAAAACTTCTTCAAAAAAATACATAACACGACCTCCAAAGACAGAACAAAACAGAGGAGAGAATACAGTTCCAAGACCAGAGAAATGACATAGAACAATAGACTTTCCACAAGCAGAGCCACACACCAATGGATGTTTCCTTGGAGGAGGCAGTGATTCTCAGCTGCAGAATCTTCCAGCATTGTCTGGAAAAGGGGCACAACCAAAAGATGTGTTTCACTATCTCAGACTTACCACACTGAGGGAACTTGCCATTTTTTAATCCACTTCTGGTATATTTGGATTTATTTGGTGGGCAACCATTGGTACAAGACCAACCAAAAACAAACTGTGTGTGTAGGATGTCTTGTAAGACCCCACATTGCTCAACCTGGTGATCTAACACAATTCAGTCTCTGAGGAGACACATCTTCTGTTCAAAGTAGAACCTGGCTGGATCTTCCTATGCATAAGAGCATAAAATTTTATGTCGTCATATTTGAAGATTGATTTATCATAAGCCCATAGCCATTCTCTTTAGACAAGACAACAAAGAGCACCATTGATTTTTGGTAGCTTCTGCACTTCGATGAGTGACCAAGCAAGAAACCTCCAATCTGTCCATCCCCTTCTAACTGGATCCCAAATATCACACCATAAAAGATTCCTTTCTTGCTCAGCCCTCTGGCCTGGAAGCGAGGGATATCTAATATGCATTTCACTTGAGTATTCCAGGTCCCAATATTGCGTGACAGAAGATCCCACCCCCGCCTATTCCCAGAATAGCTCCAACAAAGCAAACAAGACACCTCCTTCCAAGCTTCCCAGATTCATTTTAAAATAAAAGAACCCTGTAACCTGGAGTGATGTGGGGAACCAATAATATCACATAAAGAAAACCATAGATGTAAATATCGGCAATATATCGCAAGTTTTCAACTCCCTGATACTATTGGCCAAAAAAAATCACAATATTTTGAGGGGTATGAAAATATTGTGATATAATGGAAAATATCTGCTGGGTTGGGGGACTTTTTGAATTTTTGGATATTTTTGTTCATTTTCAAGAGGAAAAGCAAGGGATTGAGAGAAAAGCAGTTACTCACTATTACCTTAGCCCTTAAAATGGGTAGAGGGAGGGGGTTCCTTTAGATTTTTTTAAATGAAAAAAATAAAGATATTTCAATATTTGTTAGTATTTTTGTTAAGTTGGTAGATATTTTCCAATATTTTCCTTCGTATTTCTGATAAGTTTCTTTCCGGACCTCAGTGATATATTCACCAACACGATATTTGCAAAATTGAAGAAAACTAACCTCTAACTTTAATGATATGGCTATTGTGCAAGATCTTGTAGGTAAGAAGGGTTTTTCAAGGCACATCCCCTTCAAGACTATGAACCACCCACTTGGCTACAAGAATCTTCCCCTACGTGCCAATGTCAATGAGCCCGAGGCCACCATCATGTTTAGGCATAGTGCAAAGATTCCAAAAGAACATAGGCAATCTCCATTTACTGCAAAATTTAGCCCATAAAAAGAGTCTTGAGATCTTATCTAGCTTTAAAAATTGAGATTTAGCCAAAAGTTAAAACCTAACAAGAAAAATATAAGACAAGTCAAGCTTGTGGAATCTTGGAGATATTTGTAAGTTTGCTAGCCACTGGTAAATCTTTGTAGTACCAATGTTTAAGTTTCAATTGCAATGTGTCCCAGCATCAGTGCTAGATGGTCTAAGGGGAGAGGCCATCCCAAAATGGTATGCTTAGATACCTCACAATCTCCCTCAATCTCACTCTCTTCCAATTTTGTGAGATCTAACCTGGGGTGTGTTACCGCTCAAACTCTCGCTAAACGAAAAGTCCTGCCCTGTGCAGGAGAGCGTAGGGGAAACTACCAGGCAAGCCACCCATTGTCACCTTAGTAGCCTTGCCTCTTCATTTTATGGCTAGGGTTCCTAACCTAAGGAGGGTATTCCTAAGGATCAAACTAGGTCTAATCGTTGAGTAGAGAAAGGGAGCTTCGAGACTTGGTTTGACTATGGATTTGGCAAGATTATCAACTCTCAAAGGGTAACAATCAATTTAGATACGAGTGAAGAATATGCCAACTATGAATGAGCTTTTGAGATATTTAAACTTAGACAACAATGCTCATTCAAAAGTGCTTAGAAACATGAAGCGTATGTCTTCCTCAATTAGAATCATAGAAATGTCATAAACGTATCAAACAAGTATCCAATTATCAATAGCAATGTGCATCATCATTCACCATATCATTTAGCATTGGGAACCATTACCATCATCTAGTGATTATATGTCCAAACCAATATGTTTGCAATAATGATAGCAAAGAAACATAGTGTACACTACTGCTATCTGAAGATTTTCCAGGTCCTATCAAGTTGCCAACTGGGTCTGTCTTTGACCTCAGGTTGGCTCTAAGTTTCAACTGTCAATGAAGGTTTTGTTGTTGTTTTAGGACAGCCAACAGTTCAGGAACTTCTTGCTGATTTGTTACGGTTACATTTGCAATTTAGGTGCTCTAGCATGTAGTTTTAGTCACCAAGGGTTAGCACATGCATACCAAAATAAATGTAACACACCTAGAGATCTTTACAGCTGAAAATAAGCAGATCTAAAACACTAACACACATGAAAATGTACACAGGTATTTTTGGTCAACATGACCCTGGATAAAACCCCCCCGGGGAAAACCAATTTGGAATATATGTCTATATATGAGAAGAATAGATGGTGGAATACAGCAAGAACAAAATATAGATGAACCTGATACAATAGCAACTTGATCCAAGCTGAAACACAAGTCCAAAAGAAGCAGGTGCACCCTAGGAAGGTGTGCCCCTCATAAATGCTACTGAATCCACTGAATCTGAGCCAGATGCTAATTGTGAGCTCTGAATGGAAAACCCCTCCACAATACTCTGACACTGGTGTGTGGCCTCCCTCTGAAACGGATCTCATTGCAATCTGACAAGTGTAAGACCTCCCCACTACTGATGCGCCCTCCTCAACAAGTGTGCCCTCCTCAACTGTGGAAGCTCCTCAACAAATAAACAAGGCCCAAAGCCTGAAGGCTCTCTCCATGAAAGCATGCACCCAAGCTAACCTCACCTAATGCACCAAACCTCATCTCCAAGCTCTCTCTCAAACTCTCCAAGTGAGCAAATGAGTGAATAAGCTCTCATTTGCCCTTTGCGCCCCTCTTGAACCTCCATAAGGAAACCTAAGATATCAATGGCTGAGATCATCCCATCTCCCATCTAATCAAAGGTTGAGATCTCTCCAAAAGTATCTCACTCAAAAACCCACTTTGGGTTAAGTTCCCTAAGTTCACTTTATGTCTCTAATTCACCCACAAAGTGAATTAATAGTCATTTTAGGCATAAATGACAAAATTTCACTTTTGACCTAAATCTCCTAAGTCAAAGTGAAATTAGACAGAACGTACAAGGCACAAAGTACATAGTACTTCCCACGTGTGTTTAGGAGCTCACAAACACATGTGGAACAAGATTATATCAATTCGATGAGTAGTCTCAGCCAATGGAAAGAGGATAGATCTGTGTTCAATACATGATATTTGTCATGCAACAAATTGCTCCAAAGTTATGGCCCAAAAACAGTGAGAAACGAGCAGTTTTTGGAGCATATACCATAGATTATTATCATCAAAATGTGTCAACACCAACGCAAGTATAACCAATTGACAGTGCTGTGTTCAAACTGTGTAACAAAGAACAGTAAGCATGAGGTACACCAACAGCAAAATCTAGTGAGCAGATTGTAACCACCTTTGATACGTTCAAGTCATATTCATATTGTTTCAACAGTGATGAGAGTGTGTGTTTGGTTTCATGTGCCAAATACCATGAAGAAACATTAATTATCAGTCCACATTTGCAAGCAGAATGACAGCATTTAACCTTATTCACACCAGAGAATTTAGAGCAATCCAATGTGTCCACAGTGCTCAAATACCATAGAGTTATACCAGATTTCAATCATGAAACGGAGATGAAGATAGATCCACAAGTGCTGGTTACCAATAAAACAGTATGACTATGTAAACAATGCAATCGACCAGCAAGTGTGTTTGATTACTTAGGTGTATTGAGCATATACCATCAATAGAAAATAAACCTTAAACTCTGCAATTTCAACCAGTGAATAAACCCTCAAGCAGTGCAAGATTGGGTATGGCATTTAGCACTTTAGTTAGGTCGTTTGGGCCACCTTTGCATCGATTAACTTTGAAATGTTTTCGACACCATATGTAAGCCAAAACGTTGCAAAAAGGAAAGAT
>JZKD02S1675314.1:572707-583311 GCA_000966675.3 Picea glauca
CATTTGAGGAGGGCGCATGGCTTTGGCAGGCTGTTTTCTACCTGGAGGGATTTCTAGCCATCAGATTTCCTTGATGTCAGTTGCAGAGTGAGGACAGCAGCAGGAGGATCATTCCAGTGGAGGGGTTTTCCATTCTGGCATCTCAGTTGGATTCTGGAGCAGATCTGGCAGTTTCAGTGGGGGCGCACCATCCTGGAGTGCTTCTGGCAGTTAGAGCTTGGATATCTTCTTCATCTGGAGTTGTTATTTGTATCAGGTTCTTCTTGTATTGTGATTACTGTAAACTAGATTTGCTCTACCTCATTATATACACTATATCTCAAACTGGTTTTCCCCAGGGGGGTTTTATCCAGGGTCATGTTGACCAAAAATACCTGCGTCTACACATGCATTTTAGTGGCTGTTATTAGCTCTTAGATCTGTCCATATTTCAGCAGAAAAGATAGTTTAGGTGTTTTGTTGTTATTTGGCATGCATGCAATTATTTTTCCTAACACTGAAACTACTTGCAAGAGCACCCAAACAGAGACAACAACCATAACAATCAGCAAAACTAAAAACTACTGTTGGCTGGTATAAAACAGCAGAAATTAAAAGTTAAGACAGCAAGAAACTTAGAGTCTTAGCTTGGTCAAAGACAGACCAAGAAGACAGTTGATAGGACCTGGAAAATTCTACATTAACATTTGCCTAGGGCCTAGGAATATCTACAACCAATCAAGTCGAGCCTTATGCTCTTCTTCAAGGTCTCATCATCACAAAGGAATCCAACATTCAATCATTAATAGCTATCAAAGACTTGTTATCACTCAAAAATACACCAATGGACAACAACGACTCCAGGATTTGCAACAAACAAAACTGAGTAATAACTAATAAGCAATCAACCCTAGGTCACTAGCTAATTGCTACTTCGTTCAGATTGGTGCTTTTCCAATCATAGGGAGTGCTCATGCACTGAAAAATTACTTAAAAATCCGTGTCTTGGTAAAACGAATCAGCACATAAATAATGGTCATTGGTATGCATACAAGCAACCAAAGACCTAAGAAAAATGATAGTTTAAAGAGTACAAGAGAATTTCAGTTTGCAACAGCAAGATATGAAAATAAAATAGAGAAGAATATGCGCTCTAAATTATAAATACAACCAAATTAGAGACAAGAATACCACCTACACTGTTGCACAAAAAGATAATATTGCACCAACAAGTTCAAAGAGCTGAGAGAAATAGCATAGTCAAACTTTATCTTTTTTATTAGTTAAGAGAATGGTTGCATCAGAAAGACAAGATAGAAGACTAATCACAATAATATAGCTCTACGCATAGTATAGGCAGCAAGAAGAGAAGAAGAGAACATGGAGAAGACAAGCTGCTAGTTGCTCACTAAAAGACTCTCTCAAATAATGGCCATTTTCCCTTCCTTTAAAGATCCTTGAGCTCTCTAAAGAAGGTGACTTAGTCATGCTTAGCGGATTCAATTTTCTGCAAGGAATCCAAATATTAAATATATGCTCAAAATCGTGATACGAGCCTTGAAACCCTAACTGCTAAAAATAGCAATGTCTTGCATGTCACCCGAAAAAAGCTCACTGGCATTGCGAGCTCGCAAGGATGCCAAATATGTGATCGACTCTAACATGCAAACCTCCGAACTCTAGCTCCTAAAAAATAGAAAGACTACTAAAAATAGCAACTTTACCCAAAACTGATGAATATGCCTCTGAAATGCCTCTACCTCTCAATGAACTCTAATCCTTGGAAAACCTATCTCTGCCCTCTGTTAAAGTTGTCTCTGATCTTTGTGAAACCTGTCTCTAACTACCAGCTTAACGAAAGTTAGCCAGATCTTAACCCTCCATTTGCATAGACAAATTTGGGGGTTAACAAGACTCAAGTGTCATTATAAATGCGATGGTTTCGAAATCAATTCCAACAAACAACAAGCTCGCCTTAATCATAGCACGAATCAACAAGGAGGTTCTTCGCCTGAAAAGCATCTCATTTTTTCAGGTGTTGAGAGAATTCAATCCTCAAGCTGATTCATTGGCTAATTAAGCCACAACTCTTTACCAAGGAATATTAAAAAAAATGGGGGGATCTTTCAACGTATAATCCCCTAATCAACCATGGTTTGTGGAATTAAGCCATGCCTCATTTGCATTTAGTAAGACATGTTTTGTCGCCCCTCATATCAACTCTCAAGATCAGGAAGAGGATTCGAAAGGACATACGCCCACCTCCTTAGCATGCGGGAATTAAACCTTGTACTGCATGTTGTCGCCTTATACACACCTCGGGTAACTTGGAAGAAATCTTCACTCCACTAGGTGTATCCTTGGGGGCAAGTCTCGAGTTGAGATACTGTCACTCAACACTTAACTCCTCCGTCTAGGCCAACTCCTAGCGAAGCCAAGAGGGGTGGTCCCTAAGAAAATAAACCAAGGTTAAGTAATCTATAGCACAAAATGAATCTAGGAGTTTAATTTAAGACAAAAGCAAAAGAAACTATTCTAGTAGCATATATGACACAAATGATAGAATTTGTTGATGATAAAGATATAAAACAAGTAAAGCAATTCACCATAAATGATATAGACTAAAAGCAAATGCTAATACTTGAAATTATATGACAATAAGCAAAGGAAATATAGAATAGTGTTAATAATGTAAAAGTTGTTGCAAGATGTAAAATGTCGTTGTAGGAGTATATTGCAAGTGCTCTTGACAAATTTTACTATTATGGTTACTGCTTGAATTAGTGGTTTAATTCATGAAGCAGCTTGATGAATTGCAAGCCACTCTGTGATTGCAAAAAAAGCAAGTGTGAAACAGAAAGTAAATCTAATCTAAATGTTTGGCCCCTTAGAGATTATCCCTCAAGTGGGTACAAAGAACAATGTCGAAGGTCCAACAAAGAGAGAACAAATCTCATTAGAGAGTATCCCCTTGACTTCACACACAAGTTCGTTGTAGGATCCCAAGTGAACAATAATGTCTATTGGATTGTCCTATTAACTACTCCACACTGACCAAGGCCCGTTTTGTATGGAACCCAAGGTCGAGCAAGCTCGCGAGTGTCAAGAACATACTAGCGTCGTTGGGGGGATGGTTTATTTGCCAACTTAAAAATAATGAAAAAAAATTGCAAAAATGAAATCTAGGCTACTTTAATCTAGATACTTAAACTACTCTAAATTAATACAGAAATTGAATGTTTTGCGGTGTGATTTTTGTTTTATCCTTAAGTTAGTAAAGCAAAGCAAGAAAGAAGTTGAAATGGACCAATCACACCAAAGTCACTGATCCCCCCTGGGGGGATTGAAACTGGGTGTAGAGTAGCCCAATGATTTTACTAAATTGTTACAATCTTTTTCAGGAATGTTTGAGGTCCTTTTATTAATTGGGGACCATCAAACTTACAAGGTTTCTGAAAATCTTATTGGGAAAGGAGAAGAGGTTTTTTCGGGGGTCCCGGATGGTCCAAATCCACCAAATTTTGGCAGAACTTCTCCTTGGATGTTCGCAAACCTACAAAAATCAGCAAGTAAAAGAACAACAAAGATGCCCAAAATAAATTTGGACAACTTGCAAAAGAGTGTTAGAATTTTACAAAAATTTATCAAATAAAACCTATGATAAGTTAGCAATCTAGAGACTAAGAAAGCAAGCTAAATGGAAAGCCTTCTTAGCAGTTACCAGAACAGAACCGGAACTGGTAAAACCGACCGGTCCGACCGGTTCAAACCATAAATTCAAACCGGTTTTGTACGGAACCGACCGATTTTGAAACCGGTTTTTTTTTTTTTTTATTAATTTCCCGTACGGTTGGAAAAGTGAGGGGATTTGCAAATTTTTTTTAAAAAGTAAAAAAAAAGAGACTCAACCAACAACTTTTGACAATGAAAACCTTTCCTAGTTGGATTTGGATCCCCAAACACATCAAGAGAATTGTGTGCATTGATGTTGCAACTGTATCTTTGCCTTTTGGACCAGGGGAATCAAGCCAGGCTCGGAATCCCCCTGTTGAGTCTACTCATGTTGAGGATGTAGATGATGACTCTGAGTCTAAGTCTTAGTCCGAGTCTGAGTTTCAGTAATGCAGATTCAAACTATTAGATTGTGTAGTCTCTACTCTCTAGCCTCTAGCCTAGACTCTAGAGTTATTTTTGGACTTTATAGGCCATTTAGAGCCTTTTTGATGATGTATTTTGATTCARAATCCAGATATTCATATGACTATGGAGTGCACTTGCCACTTACTGTTAGTGCTATTTTGGTTTTATACAATGTTACTTGTTATATATATATGAGAAACTTTGCAATTTTTTGTATACTAGTTTGGCTTCACATGGATGCACATCAATATGTATTTTTTTTTCAAAATTTGAATATTTTATGTATTTTTAGTGACCGGTTTTTTGATCTGGTTTTTTTCCGGTTCGGTTCCGGTTTTTTGGGTCGACCAGTTCAATGACTGGTCTAGTTCTGGTAACCTTGCTTCTTAGTGACTTTGTTTGCTGTCCTAAAACAGCAAGTACAATGGCACTAAGATTACCAAATTTATATTTAAAGCACTTTAAAATGAAAGACCCTTTAGCTTTGAAAAGATTTAAATGAAAAATTTGCTAAAAGATGAGTCTTTTGTATGCAAGATCTACTTAAAATTTTGATCTAAGCTTTGGATCTAAACATGTATGGATTGCATAAATAAAGATCTATCTAGAATTTGTAAGTGAGCCTTGGATCTTTATGCATGCAAAATAAAGTAACCAAAAAAATAGTTGAAATTTTAAGAAGGAAAAAAAGAGGAGCTTGAAATGCTTGGAACCCTTGGGCAATGGAGTCTTCCAATGGATTGAAGAGGGACTATGTCCTTGAAGTGCTGAAGTAATGGAGGATGCAAGCTTGATCAACCATTTCTCCAAGCTATGAGGTCCTGTGAACTAAAAGATATCTTGCAAAACAAAATGTTAAAGCTTGGTGCCGCCTACAAGAAAGACTCAAAGAGCATGTTAGTTAACCTAAACATAAATGCACATCAATATCTTTCACATAAGCAAACAAAAGGATTAATGAAAACAATCTAGCATCAACAATCCTAAGCCTAGCTTACAATTGAGATACAAAAAACTTAGAACAACATCACCTCATGATAAAACCATGTGACAATATTCATCCACAAAATTGTACAAGACACCTTCTTGACCTCCAAAGCCTTTTATTCCAAAATGATAGTATTACAATGATCTTACAACAACAACAACAAGCTATACTCCAACTCCCATTCGCTTCACAAAGGGAGAGCAAGCTTGCTTAAATAGCAAGAGGGCGCACTTCCCAAGAAGGGAGGGCACACCACTTGGTGGGCAAATGAAAGACAAGTGGAAAGGAAAGGCTGCCACCTCTCCAAACACTCCAAGAGGGCGCCACATGTGAGAGATTGAGGGAGAGGGAGGTCGCCACCTCTCAAGAGGTAGGCGCCTCACCTCAAGGATGTGCCACCTCTTGAGAGGGGGGTGCACCTCATCTTGGAGATCTCATCTAATCTTTGACAACTCAACCTCTAACTCACCCACAACTCTATCTTATGTGCCAACAAGACTCAGTGAACTGATAGAGAGGGTGAGTTAACTCCAAACATGTCCTCGACATGTTTCTCAAAAAATAGCAATGTTGATTTTTTGGCTTTTTTGTCTTGTATTTCCCTTTTGTGAGAGAAATCGACTTTATTGATTAAAAATCATTATTTTCACTCACAAAGGGGGTACATAGGTAAAGTGGGTAATCTAAGCAAGAAAATGAGCACCCCCAAGGCATATGATGCCTCCTAGTACCACTTATTTAACATTTACATAAATTACAATTAAAATATCCCGTTTTTGCGGAAAATTTTTTATTTGTTGAAAACATTAAAAAGTCCTAAGGGGGACTTAACACATTTCCATAAGACTCAAGAGTGATGACTAGCATGGTAATATACATTAGACACTAGACTTAGACAACACACCAAGGCCTAGCCACTAGGACATACTCCATCTTTGGAGGATATTGAGTGAAAAAACTTGGAAATTATAACTCGCTTGTAAAGCAACAAGATATAATTAAAAAGTAAAAAATAAAACACTCTAGAGTAATGTACTAATAACCAAGTCTTAGGGGGCTCAGCCTTTTACAAAGTTCATCATGCTAGCTCATCTTATTACAATTCCCCATGGGGTTATGGAAAATGCGTGAAGAAGAAGAAGAAGAAGAAAAAGTTGAAAATCCATAATGGCCAGCTGGACTTCTGAACTCTGAATTTGAACAAGTATTTGTTCAATCTTTGGCAGCTCAACTACAAGTCCATCCTAGTGCAACTTGGAGAGTAACACTGCCTATTGAACTATGACTTCTCGTGGAAAAGGTGGGACAATGACGCCCTCAACCTATATAAATTGCCCTCTCTAACCCCAATGCTCACTCCTATGTCAAGGCTAGCTAGCGCTAGACATATGAGTACTTGCCCTTTCTTGAACATGATAGTAAAACCCCTGTCCTCCGTAACTGAGACTGAGAGCAAATTCTTCTTCAGCCCTGGTACATATAGCACATCCTGGGCTTCATATGAACCACCTGACTCAAGCTGGAACAAAATCGTTCACTCTCTCTTCACTACATACTTGGCATCATCACCAAGCTCCATATGGATCCCTGAGTCCTTCTCCATCACACTGTTGAATAGCTTCCGTGCTTCTATCATATGACGTGATGCATCACTGTCCAAGTACCACGCACTCGTTGTGATTGTGTTGGTAGAAAGGAAGGAGACTAGTGTGAACTCCTCAAACTTCGTTGCCAACTCATCCACCTGAATTTTTGTTGATGCTACTACCTACTACGATTTCCCTTGCCCCTTCTTCTTCTCCGAACACTGCGATGCATAATGGTCACTCTTGTGGCACGCGAAACACTTGATCTTACTCAAGTCCTTCTTACCTGATTATGAGGTTGCCCACTCATTGTTGCTCTTGGAACACTTTACTTTGCCCTTCTTAGCCTGACTAATCAGGGCTAGATTCTCCTCTCCATCTCCTTGCGTGTTGGCTTTAGACTCCTCCCAAGCCTCTTCCCGGATGCAATCAGCCCAAAGCCTCTCCCAATTGGGAAGTTTCTCCCGAGCGCAGACTCCTTTGACAAATGGTTCCCATGACTTGGTAAAACCATTAATGCCACATTCACAAATTCTACATCATCCACTTTCTTCGCAATAGCGGCAAGCTAATCACGTGTCTGGGTAATCCTCATGAAGTAGTTGGTAACATTGTCAAATCTTAACATCTAGATGGATCTAAGCATGTTTCTCAAGATCATCTTCCTGTTCAAGTTGTCACTCTGGAACAAATCCACTAGAGCCTTGAACATCTCTTTGGTCGGCTGCTTCTCTACCACGTGCAGGATAACATGATCCTTCCCAGAATCCATGATCACTCTCTGGGGTTTGATGTCCTTCTCACGAGCCACCTTCTGAGTTGCATCTGTCGGTACAGGAAGAACCTTTTCTACAATCTCCCAAAGGTCATGTTCCTTCAAAAGCAAGGTTGCCCTCGCCTTCCAGGACAAGAAGTTAGATGCTCCATCCAACTAGTCTTCAAACATGAGACTGGTCGCTACCATTTGTAGATCTGAACAAAAACAATTGTTGTGTGTTTATTCCTTCAAGCACCCACAAGAATTTTATTGTTGGTTTATAGATCTGCAAAGATCTCCTTACAAATTTGTTGCACAAATTGTTGTGTATCTAAAATTGGTCTCCCTCTTAGAGTGCAAGCTCTAATACCATGTTGAAAAATTTCACTATCTCCAGCACCTAGATAAATTACTACCTTGTGTTTTACCTTGTTGATAATCAAATTATAGCACACAAAATAAAATATACTGGCTGGAAATAAAATAGCGGAAGCAAAACTGGAAACCCAAACTTCACATAGCACACAAAAATATTGCCCTTCAAATCAACTTTTCATTAAATAATGACTCCAAGTTTACAAGGGCTCCCAAACTGGAAAAATAGCCCACTGAGAATAGAAACAAAAATATACAGCAAACTCCTACAACCAACAACTCTGTCGTTGTTGTACGGCCCCGCACTGGCGTCCTGTACAATCTGTATGCACCGTGTACAGCCTATTCAGCGTGTATGCACGTGCCCTGACAACTGGTCATGCACGTATGTACGAGCCCTTCTACACTAGTCAGGTGCATATGTATGCGTCTGTGTCTTCTGTACCGCACGTATGACACTACCTGCGACTCTGTACGGCACGATCTGCGGTTGTACCTACTGTTGCTCTGTTGCCCAGATCTGTCCTTGCTACCAGATCTATCTGTTGTTGCTTCTTTCTCCTTTGGAGTCTACACTGAGTTGATCTCTAAATGAAAGTCCTTCACCTTTTGTTGAGATCTCCTTGAGCAAAAATCATTCTTTGCTCTCTCTTTCTCTATATGAGTCACTGACTCCAATAGATGTCTCCGAGATTGTGTCTTCTCCTTTCACCTTGGCTGCCTTTTATGATATTGAGTTGAACCTGTTGACTCATGCTTCGTCACCTATTTCAAGAGCTCGCAAAGAGTTGTGAAGCCTATAACTTATTTCAAAATTTTAATAACTATAATAGATGGGGTCCCCTAGAAGAAAACACTGAAATGATAAGGTTCGTGTATGGCATTCTCATTCTTAGCATTATGGTGTGATATCATTTTCATTTTGGGCATCACTTCAAGTATGGCATTAAAAATCAGTTATTGCATGACAAACAGTATGGCATCACTTCAAGTATGGCATTAAAAATCAATTATTGCATGACAATCAGTATGGCATCAATATGACAATCAATATGGCATCACTTCAAGTATTGCATGACAATAAAAATCAGTTGGGCATCTCTTGAGCATTTCCTTGCAAAAGAATTTGTTGATAAATGTTAGTTATGGCTTTGGTTAGCTGGTAGCAAGTATGGATGTTTTTCTTTCCCTGTCTTCCATCCATAAACAATTATTTGGTGAAATGAAAAGAGATGAGGCAGTTGTTTAAAAGTTTATTGCTGTGGAAAATGTTTTATGGGTTCATAATTTGTAATGAATGTTATGGTTTTTCATCTTTCTTGTATGCTCATTGTTGTCAATAGTTCATATTATCACTTTCCATTTCTTCTTAGATATTCTGGGAGGGTTTTATTGTGAAATGGGATGTAAAGAATCACGGTCTAACCCATGAGTGATGGTTGTTGGTATATATAGAATTTCAACTTAGGTTTTGGTTTTGAATTTACTGCAAAAGTTTATTGGTGTCGAACTTTTGGTTTGCTTGAGAAAACAATTGATTATGAGCTTGGCATTAGTTTCTTCCTGTCAAATAAGCTTCTACTTGAGTTTATGAGCCCATGGTCACGCACCATTCTTCCTCTTGGCTTTCTAGGCAGGGCAACTCAAAGATATGGGTCGTGTGGCATTCTTTTTGCTCTCATACTCAGTTTTTACTTTTTTTAAAAGCCCACAGTTCAAAACTGTGAGTTTCCACATCAGCACAAATGAAATTGGTTTACATTATATGACATTTTGACAGCATTGTGGATATTGGAGTATGGCGTGGATGTTTAATTGACCCCGGTCAATAATAATAGTAATGTTGTTGGTTGATATTTATAATTATTTCATCATGGCAATGCGTGCAAGTTTTTAAAAGCATATAGGGGATTTAAATTTCAGGAAGAATGATGATGCTAAATGGTTAAAATTATTTTTATATAGAGTTCGCACATTCTTTTCATTATATATCATTTTTCATAAAGTATACTCCCTTTATCATATATCCTGACCATATATAATTTCATTTCCATGTTTATCCCTATCCATATGTTTAAAAGAAACTTTGAACTGTTCATATACAGAGAAGTTTTTTAAAAAGAAGCATTCAAGAGGATTTAAAATTCCAAGTTATGGAAATTGGAAGTGAAAAGATTGGTGTTAAATAAATTTTGGATTTTCTTCCCTTTCATACATTATTCCTATTTCATTTCTCCCTTCTATGCTTGAATTACCATGTTATATTCAGAGCCATAATTAAATCATATTTAACAAGTTTTGTAACGAATGTTTATTATGTTGTGTCTTGTATTATACTCTAAAGATTTTGGACTAATCAAAATGATAATGGTAATTAGATGAGCTTCTTTAGCAAAGCAAGCAGGGGAAGTAACAGAGGTAATCGAGGAGGAAGGGGTAAGAGACCAAATATGTTTTGGCAGCATGGGAGACATAAGAAGATCATATTTTCCATTCACTTTGGTGTTGATTATGATGAATTCAACCAATTAGTCCAAACTGGTCAGTTAAACCAGTGGGCAACCAGTCTTACCCTTAGCTCCTCCAAATGAACCATTACAACCCCATCCTAGCATTATGGACATACCTGAGCCTCATATTCAGCCTGCAAATGATGGCTGGAATCAATGTTGTATATTTCGTGTCAGGGAAAGTGTCGGCGAGGGTCCGGAATGTAACTTCTCGGCGACATCGGCGGAAAATGTCGGAATATGTCGGAAAATGTCGCAAGACCTCAAAA
>JZKD02S1675314.1:608199-618769 GCA_000966675.3 Picea glauca
TTTAGAGCTGTGCCACATAGATCTACTATTGCATTTAAAGAGCTGTTCATTTGAATATATAGATCTGTTGTTATCTTTAATTTGAAACTTGTTTATTATTTAGATCTATTGTCAATTGCTCTTAGCTTAAAGGACTAATGTTGGATCTGAGAAAAGTTCTGAGTTCTTCTCTTTCTGCTGCTACTGTATATTATAGATCTATCCTTTATATGCTCTGATCTTAGTTTAAGCTACAGATCTAAGTTGTCCTTGCATTAAAATAAAAAGAGACTGTTGTTTTCATTTTTACCCTAAAACTAACAAAGACAAAGAGGGCAAAGGACAAAGACACAGAGGGCATTTATTCACAAGTCACGTGAGCAAGTGAGGAAAATCAGAGATCTGATTTTCAGCCATTGACAAGGAGATTTCAGCAAGAGGTTTCAACAAAGAAGACCAGCACTAATCACAACAGGTCGTACAGCAAGAGCATCCCACACGTGTGAGGTCGTACAGCTTCAACAGGTCGCACGTGTGGTCCATACAGCCGTGGAGCAACTGGAGATCATGCAGATCAGTCGCACGTGGGAATCCGTACAGGTCGTACAACAGATCTGTATGGTCGTATGGATTCGTACAGTTGAGGCCGTACAGCAAACTCAGGAGGCAGCAATTGAGGTGATTTTGGGTTTTCAGTTTTACTGTTTCATTTGTAATTTTCTCAGAGCCATTTTCCCAGTGAGGGAGCTCTTGTAGGTTCCGAAGTTATTTGAATGAACAACTAATTTAGAAGAACAAAAAATAATTGTGCACTGTGTGTGATTGTTTTTCTAGTTTAGATCTGATCTGTTTACTTAGAATGTTGGTTTTAGAGTACTTAACAAGGATGGTTGTCATGAAGGTACAAGATTATTGATTGCTACATTGTTAGCAGAGCCATTAGCTGTTAAATTTGGTAGCATCGACAGTCATTCTCCAATGAGAAGCCATCTGGGCCACCCTGAGGCTAACCAAGGAGATTTGGAGAATCAACCAGTCTTGTGAGGTATTGACAAAAGCCAGGGGGAACGTACAACCTCTGTGAGTCAAACCAAAAGTCAGGACGAACGAGATGCTATGTAAGTCTAATGCAAAAGTCAAGGGGAATGTACAACCTCTGTGAGCATAGACAGTCTAGTGCAAAAGTCAGGGGGAACGTACAACCTCTGTGAGCATAGGCAGACTAGTGCAAAAGTCAGGGGGAACGTACAACCTCTGTGAGCCTAGTCAAGCCTTGTGAGCTATGAACAAAAGTCAAGGCATCTAGCAAAAGTTAGGTTGAACATAAAATTCCTATGATCTAGAAACAAACGATTTTCCTAATATTGCAAATTATATAAATGTATTGATCTAGTGCGTTAGCATGTGTAACATTATCCACCATGAAGAGAAATTTGAATTTCCATGTAAACAGTCGAGTTGTAAAAATCAAAGTTCCATGTCTAGGTCAAAGTCAAAGTTGTCAAATTTGTTGCATGTCGCATGCATGTGTGTTGCATGTTGCATGCATGACATGCATTGCATGCATTGCATACATGTCTAGTTGCATGTTGCATGCATGACATGCATTGCATGCATTGCATACATGTCTAGTTGCATGTTGCATGCATGACATGTGCATGCTGAGTTAGTTTGCATGCATTGCCAAGTCACAAGGGCGAGTTGGATTCCTAACTGAAGTATAAAGTCAAGTTCTAATTTCGGACTCAAGTGTAAAGCTGAGTTATGACAAGCATGCATTCAAGTTGCTAATTCGAGCCATCTCTTTCTCCTCTCCACTCCTTTATAAGGAGAGGTCGACCCCTCATTCTACACACTTGTTATGCAAGGTAAGGGTGAAGGAGGAGAGGCAGCATAGGTGTCATAAGACAGCAGGACTATGCTACAGTGCTGCAGCTGCTGCTATATTTCAGCAAAGAAAAGGACAGCAAGACTCTGCTACAGTGCTGGTATATTTCAGCAAAGAAAAGGGCAGCAAGTATCTGCTACAGTGCTGGTATATATCAGTATAAGAAAGCAGTATATCGGGACAGCAAGTATATGCTACAGTGTTGGTATATATCAGTATAAGAAGGCAGCATATCAGGACAGCAAGTATCTTGTAACAATGTTGTTGCATGACAGCAAGAAAGGACAGCTTGACAGCAGGAAAAGGACAGCAAGTATCTTGTAACAGTGTTGGTATATTTCAGCAAAGAAAGGACAGCAAGGTGTTGTTGTGTTTACAAGGTCTTACAATCTGGTCTAAGTCATCTTGGCAAGCTCATTTAAGAGCAGATTTTTCATGGTGGATATTTGTAAGTGATTATGCATTATTAATGCAATAAAGGAAGATCGTTTGCTGGGGGTTTTCTCCCTGTATAGGGTTTCCCCAGGGTATATGTGTTGTTGATGTGCATGCTTATGTATCTACATGGTTATTGCTATTCAGTTATGATTCTATATTGTTGAAATGTATTAAGCTGGAATCA
Source organism: Picea glauca (assembly GCA_000966675.3). Lineage (NCBI taxonomy): Eukaryota > Viridiplantae > Streptophyta > Pinopsida > Pinales > Pinaceae > Picea > Picea glauca. The sequence continues at coordinate 610,689 of JZKD02S1675314.1, forward strand.
AAGTGTTGAAGAATTTAAAGAAATAATCCACATAAGAAATCAAGCTCACAATTTAACATTAGCTTCTGCCTTGTGGTGTGAATATATATTCATGTATTGGATTGATATCAAGACAGTCCAAAGTTTTTCCAGGTGAACAGAGTTAATGTAGTCATCAAGTCATATCAAGACTCTAAATGTTGACACTAGATACTGACAGATATTGAGGATAAAATTCATGACCCCATCACCTAGCCGCTACCAAAGAAGGAATAGACAATTATGTTGCTAAGTTATCTTGTGAAGAGCCGAGCAATTGCAAATAACTTGCAATAGGTGCACGTTATATTCAAATTCTTTGAAGTAGAATATAACCAACTACACATTAGATTACTCTCACTGGACAAAAATTGATCAATACTACTCAAAGAAAAAAATAACCAACCATATCTTGATAATGTATACAAGATAATGCCCAGGACAAAAAATTCAGAAACCACATATTGATAACCTAGTGACTTAGTGACTTCAAAACAATATTTTTTGCCAGAGTGTATGTGGCAGCAAAACAAAATTCCAATACTATTGTGGTGAACCAACTTTTGGGAAAAATTTAACACATATATTTAACCATATGATCCATAAATGGAAGGCCTATGGCCCGTTCATCCCACCAACAAGGATATTAAAATGCGGAAATTAACTTGTATAACTCTGCTTGCTATTTCACTGTATTGAATGACTGTGAACATAACTTGCAGACTGAATTTAAATGCATAAACAGTACTAAAGTAAACAATCGTCAACACAACAATAACACAGGTATACCCTGGAAACCCAATCTTGGGAAAAAACAACAAAGTATGATGTCTTCAGTTCATTAATGAATTCTGTAAGAGAAAAAAAAGCATACATGAACTACAAGCCACACTCTCTCTATATGAGAATTCGGGTATTCTTACTCTTTTTCTGCACATACAAAATTTTACAACCTTGGAGCAATTCTAAATAGTAAATACAACTCCAACTTGAATTTTGTCCTCCTTCTCTTCTACAGAAACTATTAAGACTCCAGAAAATTCTGAATGCATCTTCAAAGATAGATAGCAACATGGCAACCAATATGACTTACCCACATCTCTAATGGTAACCACTGCATATTCTATCTTCTCCTTAATGTTGATCCCTTTGTCTCTATTGCTTCTTCTCCAGCCCTCCTCGTGGACCAACAACATTCATTTAATTTATTGTGCTCATGACCATGCTCTCTAATTGAGACTTTGTATGCCCATTTGAGCTCATGATGCTGCTGTTACGTGTGCCTTCTTAGCAAGTCTCACTGCACCATGGACAATGACACTTCCTTTTGTCCATTCATCCTTTGGAGCCATATTCCTAGACCACGTTCTCTACTGCAACTTCTATAGTTGCCTTCAGCAACTCCGAGGTCCCTTCTCGACCTTGCCTTGGCTCCCTTCTCTGTCTGCCGTGAAGGCTAGTAATCGGCAGCGAAGAGGACATGCTCTCTTCTGCTTTTGCCGCAGCCCTCTATTACTTCTTTTCTGCAGCAATAAGGTTTTAAAGACCATTCCTCCTTTGCTCGGCTCTAATGGCCATTCACATTCCTCCCCCAATTCGTTTCTCCTTCCTTGAGATATATGCAAAACATTTAGCCTCCAAGAATGCAAAGCATTCCTCCAAGAAACGGCCGAATCAGACCCTGAAATTTGGTGGGTGCATGGATATTGTTGTCAGCAACCTGCTGTCAAAAGCTCACGGCTAATGAACACTGTATGATTGAGTTATAGGAAAATTACATCTACAGTGATTTTGCATTTTTAAGGGGTAAACGGGTGAATCTCAGGATGATTTTTAATGGCCACGTGTGCATTTATGTCATCTACAGTCCAAATTTTATCTTCGTCCGACTTCATATGCCCCCGTTATGCCAAAAATATGAAACAGGTTTTTTAACTTGTCCACTTCTGCAGCATTCTGTCCACTTTTGCAGTAACTTATGTTTTGGGATTTTATGCAGTAGACTCAAGTTTTGGTGAGAATGATAGCTTGATGGTTCCAACCTAGTGGAGGTCCTCCCCACTTGTGATTAAAGCCAGGTGCAAGTTCTAAGTGACTTTGTTAGACGTTAGAACAGTTACCTCCCTGTTCTGTTGTCTTAGCTGAGAGTGAGTTTGACCCTTTGATACGTTTGGCAGCGTATAGCCTTGAAACAGAAAATCATAGTTACGGGTGAAGCCGGTGTCAGAGCATTGTAAGGGTGCTGAATTTGTGAGCTACGATAGTGCCACAGCACCTCAATTCCCTTAGGAGGACCAGAAGCACCCGAGTTGCAGGTGGTTCTGGCAAGATCACAGCTGTGTGCAACTACACGGAAATGTGTGAAGTGGGTTTGATCTAGCGCTTACCTAGGGACATTGGAATAACTACTAATTGCAGCATAAATTCTAAATACAATCATATCCTGCACAGAGAATAAATACACTCTGGCGGTATTTGCCAACAAGGGAAAATGGATCAATTACAATCGAATCAACCTTTGCACACAAAATGTAGACCCTGAAATCCTACAGCTCATAATCAAAAACCCAAAAAGAAAAAACTGAACTGAAGGCTAATTGCAGGCTGTGAGGGGCTTTGTCGTAGTCTTAGTGGCCCTAATTGCCAGGCTAAGAAAGTTAAAATTTATTTTTAACAGTTTTCATTCTCTTACATGAGTGTCCATGTAAAAGCATCGAGAACAGAAGAAAAAAGAGGAAGGAGAGATCGAATTGCATACGTGATAGAAATGTGGCAAATACAATGATGAATATGGCATACAATACTGTGCGGTTCTTGGCTTCCTCGACAAGGTCCTGCAGCTTGTCCATCCTCTTCTTCGCCACGGGAAGCGTCCGGTGTCTTGCATAGATAGAAAATGGAAGTGAAAATGAGGACGGTTGATCAGAGTTTTCAAATAAGTCGGGGCTTGAGCTACTTTGTCAACCATAATCTTAAAAAATTTACCATAACAATAATTTTCCGTTTCCTGTTTTCCCAGTTTACCAAACATACGTGTAGCCAAGGGACCCGGATCAATACTGAATAAAAAAACCTTCACTCACAAAATTGGCTTGGAGTCTTTTAAAGGAACCCAACTGCCGCCTTAGAACATCAATCTAACCTTTTGAGCATTAAGAAATTATAAAAATGTCTTAATGGAATTTCCTCCGCATAATTATCGAATAAGTTTGTTACTCTAATCATGGGATGTTACATGTTATAAAATCCGTATTAAGCTCTTATTTAACGTCCTTAATATTGTCTACATTTTCGATATTATAATTTCCAGTTTAATATTTAAAGACTAATATCAATGAATTCACCCCAAAACACTCATTTCCGTGGGACGCATGGGCGGTCCACGATATGTCCAAAGATCAATACAAATATCGAAAAGTGGAGTGCTAATTTTATAATAGTATAATAATTCATGTGTTATTAATTTTTAGAATTAATGTATTAATAATATTTATAATTTTTTGCCCTAGGGTGTAGGTGATGGAGTATATTGTTAAAGCACTCTGTTATGTGAAGTTATTTATTCGAAACTCCATCTTATCTTGTGTGTCACATATGGAGCATCGTGGGAACATCTGGAGGTTATAGTGGTAGTAGTCGGATAACACGACCATGTGTCACGTGAATACGTGTCATTCTATCGCACGGTTTGTAGTTGTGCAAAGTCCAACACAAGATCACCAAATCTTGCGTAACTATAGGAAATCCTACCAATGTCACCTTAGTAAGAAATCCCCTCGTTTTAGTGATGAAGGAGGTCCACCACAAAGGGAGGCTTTCTTGGTGACCTCAAGGGATCAAAGTAGCAAGTTTGATAGCCAAGCCTATTGCCCCCTATCTTGATCACCTAATTATAAGTCTAGGTCTGTGAAATGGATGAGGTTAAAAGGTGATTAAGTACCTACATGGAACAAGAACACTTTATAGCATTTATATGATCAATTCCAAGTACAAACATGCAAGTAAAACCTCGTAAAACTCTAGACAATGACAATTTGCTATAGCTCGTAAAAATTTGCAGCAGCACAATAGTTTATAACAGCAAGTATAAGTTTGTAACAACAACAAATAAAAGATATTAGAAATGCATCAATTGACAAGGAAAACTTAGCACACATCCAATAGATCAATATCCAATTGTTCAAAGCAATTTATGAGCATGTTATACCACCATTAGATTAGTGTACACATCAAATTTAAGTGTTATCATGTTGTTGTAGCAAACTTTTGCAGTAGCAGTAAGTTTACCACTCAATTAACACGAGTTAGTGTTAGTAAAGTTAGTAGATAACTTGAGAGATTAAGAATAAAGAGTTTTTTATCACTTTCACCACTAGAGAGTTTAAATGATTAGTGTCTTAGGGCTATGGAGTCTTTTACAATAGCAAAAAAATATGTTTGGAGATAATAGTAGCAAGATCTAAGAGGTGGGGCTTGAAATCTAAAGTGCTAACACATTAAGGCCTTAGGTTTCAAGCCTTAAAGATAATGATTTCTAGAGTACAAGCACTTTAGGGCTCTAGCAACCTTTTCTCCCTTCTTAAGTTCTTCAATTATGTCACAATCAAGAGTTTAGGGCTAAAATCCTAAAGTGTTATCACTTTAGGGCTTTAGGAGTCTTAACCTTAGTTAGGATTTCCTTCACAAGTTTATGGATGAAATTAACCTTGTGAAAGGAGGAAGCACTTATGCTCCTCTCTTAGGGTTTTACCAAGCAAGATATCCAATATGAACAAGTAAAATTTGCCATAATCATTCAATAGCATGAAATGAAACTGTAGAAATTTACTTACTTCGCCAAAATATAGCAAGAGTAAACCCTAATTGCATCAATACCATCCAAAAATCAACAAAGAATGATCCACACTTGTCCTCCAAGCGATAGCGCATGAGGAAAAAGAGCCCATAACCCCAATATAGCGAAAATTTCATACTTGTCTCTCACATGTGTGAGAAGAATGTGATGATAAAAATGAGTCTTGGCTAGCCATATTTATATGGAAACCCTAGCCATCCAAAAGACTCTAATGAAAAGTCATTTCTCTACATAAGAGGGTCGACCCCTTCAGATTGTTTTTCAATTTACAAAATTAAATTCACATGAAATAAAACACTAAAGAGGATGACGTCATGCCCTAATAGGGTGACGTTATGGTCATAAGAGTGACGTCAAGGCTAAAAAGATGGAACGTTGGGCCTCCAAATGCCATGTGTTCCTTTCTCATGTGCCAAGGTCCATGCCACATGCCTCCTCCATCAACCCATCAAGGGATCCATCAAACCCTAAGCCCTAGGTGTCACACACCCACTACGGCAACCTAGATTTTTCGTCTTTTTTTTTCTCCGAGGGACAAAATCCCTGGATTTCTATGTGGCCTAGCGCAGACCATCCCTTCCCTTATCCTCCTCCAAGCGACCACAACCTGGCCTAGCACAAGCGCCTTTCACAACTCGCGAGTTGGAGAGTCAAGGCTCTCGACTCCTCTTTCTCCAATCGCCGATACCCAAGATGCAATACGGGTATGGCTCCCTCCTCACTAGCGCCTGCTACATATAACCGTAGGCTAGGCTAAACACTAGCACTACTCGCGACTTCGAGAGTTGGAGCATTGAGCCCTCGTGTTCCTCCTTTGCGAATCCTCGAGACGCGAAAGGTCAACGTTACATGGACTCTGCCAAAGCGACGCGTACACGCCACTTGTCTCCTCTGCTGTACTCTGCTTACGAGTTGTGTCGTTGTTGCCTGTCGCATGAGACCTCGGCTCTCGGCATCTCGCGACCTTAGCGATCAGGGTGCAACTTCTTCATCCTTCGAAACCCCAAGCCACGATAAGTCAACAATGGGTTGACTCTTTCCCAAGCGACATGTGTCCACCACCTGTCACCCACTCTCACCTTTCTCTGGGCGGTTGTTGTTACGCCACCTGTCAACCACGCGGTCCCCACCTAACGGATGTGCCATGTGTTCCCACAAGCCCTCGATGCTCGACACTTCGCGACTTCTGCAGTCGAAAAGAAATTCTTTCAACCTTTGAACCCCCGATACGCGATACCACACGGAGGTTCTGATCCAACGGTTCTCTCGTGGCTTGGATCCAACGACCACGATCACATCGCGATTTCGCGAATCGTGAGTTCATGCAGTCCTACCCTTGACCACTCCAAGTCGCGAGTCAGCGAAATGCTACCCGACTGCCACGCGTCATGTGCCGATGGACGGTTCTGAATACTTCGAGACTTTCAGGACGTTGTCGAGTCCACTCTCCTGCCTATGCAAAGGTTAAGATCGATCAATAAAGCTCCAACAAATCCTTGGATCAATGGTCCTGGATCCCATCGCTACTTATGAAGGTTGAAGGGGTCGAGGTGTTAACGCCTGCACTCCTCCTCTAGATCCATCGGTCTTGACTAATCTGGGGTATTTCTGAAAGGATTTCGACCGTTCATCTACCAAATGATGGGGTGTTCTCTTTCGATAATTGGACTCGCTATCCTTTATGAGCATGAATCATGAAATTCAACCTCTCAGAGCTTCAAACTCCCACGACTCCAAGACCTTAGAGAGCTACTCTTTCTTGCATAAGGTTTCCAAACCCAGATCGCATGAACCTTTAGATGGTTCTTGGGCAATTGTCCCTGATCTTAGTCAAGTCTCTTTGTAAAGGTTCAGTACGGTTCTAAGGTTTATGGGGTAATTCCAGGGGAAGAGTACTCTCGAGGAGCCTTCCCAAAATATTACAAGAATCAAGCAAACAAGACGATTCTCGGTGGAGCGAACTCATGCCCCAGACTTAATCATTTGTACAGAAACCAACTATGGCATGTAAGTATACACATGCATCTATTATTTCCAGTCTAAAACACCAAGCAATCATTCTACACAGAAATCATTATGGGCATATAAACATGAGCATGTATTCATGATATTCAATTCAAAATACAAGGCATAAAACACTTATCAGATCCACCAAGCGTGATGCAACTGCTGAGAGGGGTGCTCGTTTCCACCCAACTGTAGGCTCAGTGACTCCAAACAGATTTACCACTAGCCACCCCCGAGCTAGACCACGATGCTTTGAGATTCAGTCTCCTACTTCCAGCTCAACGGAAGTCAAGGATGAAGGTTACTCTCCTTCTTCTTCTCCTAATACAGAAAAATAATCCAGGATGAAGGTTACTCACCTTCTCCTATGTTCAGAACTCCCTATGTTTCCAGAGTTTCTCTAGTTCTCTTCCGTGATCTCTGTCGCGTGCTCTCTCTCTCTCTCTACCCTTTACCACACTTCCTCTCTTGCCCTTTTCTCTGCAAGATTGCGTGTGGCGCGAATTTCCCCATCCGTGGTCAGGTCTGAGAGCTTCTACGGATGGGCAGTTCACCGCCATCCCCTCATTAACTCTCGAGGAGCCTCCCCACCTACCAATCTGACGGGAAATCCATTCCAGGGTCAGAGAGTTGCTTTGGTCTTTGAGCAAATAAAAACCAGTAGGGTACTGGCTCGGTGGAAGTTAACGCAACCATTTGAGGTCCCTTCCACCACCTCTCATTAGCCATCATGGTCTCTTTTAGCACATCCCCCTCCCAGCAGTCATGCAACATATATTCATAACATAATTTACATTCATTGACCTTTTATACAAAGGTCCGTCAATTCAAACATTCACATCTTTGAGTTTGCCATAGTTCTTGGCCACTATAGTTATTTTTACAGACTGGGGGAAACAGGGTGTTACAATTCCCTCCCCCTTAAAGGAACATTGTCGTCAATGTTCTATCTATCAATATGACGTGTATGTACAGAAGTAAACAAAATCGGATATGCCTGTTTCATGGCATCTTCCATTTCCCACGTAGCCTCATCTGGGCCAAAATGTTTCCACTGCACCTTGACCTGTGCAATGGTTCGGTTTCTGAGTGGGGTTTCCTTTCTGTCCAGTATGCATTGAGGTTCTGGCAGGAATTCTCCCTCCGGTTCCACCTGGATCACAGACCAGTCAATTATATGATTAGAATCGTGTACATATTT
>JZKD02S1675314.1:621350-640396 GCA_000966675.3 Picea glauca
ATCCAGAAGGTTTATTTCCGCTCTGGGAGGGGAAATTTTGCTGATGTACACTTCGGGTTGGGAAGCTCATCCTTGAGTCCTTTTTATAGTTTTTAAATCTTGGGGATTTAAACCCCTTTTTCTGGAATCCCGAACTATTCTTTTGCTTCCAGCCTTCGTGAGGTTTTGTCTGACGCCCAAGTTGTTCGTAACAATATCTTTCCTTTCGGATAGTGTCTTCCAGGGTCTTTGGCTCGTCAAACTCGATCATCTTCTGATAGTGCTTAGGTAGTCCACTGATGAATCATTACACCTTTGCCTTTTCTTCTTTTATATAGGGTACGTACCTCGGCAACTCGAGGAATCTGCTGACATATTCCTCTGTGGTGAGTTGCCCCAACTTGAGTTCATAGAATTGTTTAGTCTTTTCGTCGAAATACTTTTTCGACAGATACTTCTTCCTGAAGTATTTCTCAAACCGTTCCCAAGATAGGTCCTCTTCGTGAATCCCTTTTACATTCTTAAGGTCTTCCCACCAAATGGACGCCTTTCCATTCAAGTTGAAAGTGGCTACTCGGGCCTTCAAGTTTTCTGAGAAGTCATGGACTCTGAAATACTTCTTTAGTCCAAGCAGCCAGGCCTCCGCTTCCTCCCCCTTCTTTATTTCACCGTCGAAAGAGGGTGGTTTGGCCTTCTTGAATTCTTCGAGATTATGACTTTTGTAATACTTTCGCTTCTTCTGTTTTCTTCGGGAATAAGAACTAGTTCTACCACTAGAAGATCCCTCTGAGTCGCCAGTTTCCTTTCCATAGGAATCATCTGATGCGTGTCCCTTATCTCTGGGATGGACCTTTCTCGAGGTGCTCTTCCCAGTGTGGCCACTTAAAAGACCACGTTTTTGTATCTCAAGTGGACTTCGACTTTTCTTTGTCTGTCGTCGGTCCGCGTGACTGGTATCAGGTCCATGCTGCAATTGTCTTTGTATGTCGGATAAACTCTGTAGCAAGACTGCATTAATTTCTGTTTGCTTCTCTTGCGCTTTTATCAACCTCTCGTTGTCGGCCTTGCAGCTCTGTAGTTTGACCATGAGGCTCCTCACAGTCTCAGCTAGATCTGGAGGGGTCTCTACCACCCTCCTTTCGTCAGACTCTTCGTCTCTATTGTGGGAGCCATCCCCCACTTCGTGGTGCGTCACCATTCTACGCGTCTGCAGTTTCTCGTGGTTGATCGTTCGCTTGTGTGTAGGAAAAACACTTGTTGTTAGTCAATATTTATATTCATTCATAACCAGCGCATAATTCATATTTTTCAAATGCATACACACAATAGGAATTTTCATTCTTAACTTCGACTTTTGATAAAGGGGGTTAAGATAGAGAGTTACTCCTTTTAAGAGTACTTCAAATGGAGTTTCTGCACAACTCGTTCATGAGCCCAAGCAGACCAAGTGTTGTAACCATGCTCTTATACCAATTTGTCACACACCCACTACGACAACCTAGATTTTTCGTCTTTTCTTCTCTCTGAGGGACAGAATCCCTGGATTTCTATGGGGCCTAGCGCAGACCATCCCTTCCCTTATCCTCCTCCAAGCGATCACAACTTGGCCTTAGCACAAGTGCCTTTTGCAACTCACGAGTTGGAGAGTCAAGGCTCTCAACTCTTGTTTCTCCAATCGCCGATACCCGAGATGCGATACAGGTATGGCTCCCTCCTCACTAACGCCTGCTACATATAACCGTAGGCTAGGCTAAACACTAGCACTACTCCCATCTCAACGTTACATGGACTCTGCCAAAGCGACGCGTACACACCACTTGTCTCCTTCGTTGTACTCTGCTTACGAGCTATGTCGCTGTCGCTCGTCGCACGAGACCTCGGCTCTCGGTGTCTCGCGACCTTAGCGATCAAGGTGCAACTTCTTCATCCTTCGAAACCCCGAGCCACGATAAGTCAACAATGGGTTGAATCTTTCCCAGGCGACATGTGTCCACCACCTGTCACGCGCTCCCACCTTTCTCTGGGCACTTGTTGTTACGCCACCTGTCAACCACGCGGTCCCCACCTAAGGGATGTGCCACGTGTTCGCACGATCCCTCGATGCTCGACACTTCGCGGCTTCTGCAATCGAAAAGAAATTCTTTCAACCTTTGAACCCCCGATACGTGATACCACGCGGAGGTTCTGATCCAATGGTTCTCTCGTGGCTTGGATCCAATGACCATGATCACGTCACAATTTCGCGAATCGTGAGTTCGTGCAGTCCTACCCTTGATCACTCCAAGTCGCGAGTCACTGAAATGCTACCCGACTGCCACGCGTCCTGTGCCGATGGACGGTTCCGAATACTTCAGGACGTTCAGGACGTTGTCGAGTCCAATCTCCTGTCTATGCAAAGGTTAAGATCGACGGTCAATAGAGCTCCAACAGATCCTTGGATCGACAGTCCTGGATCCCATCACTACTTGCGAAGGCTGAAGGGGTCGAGGTGTTAATGCCTGCGCTCCTCCTCTAGATCCATCGGTCTTGACTGATCTGGGGTATTTCCGAAAGGATTCCGACCGTTCGTCTACCAAATGATGGGGTGTTCTCTTTCGATTATTGGACTCGCTATCCTTTCTGAGCTTGAATCACGAAATTCAACCTCTCAGAGCTTGAAACTCCCACGACTCCGAGACCTTAGTGAGCTACTCTTTCTTACATAAGGTTTCGAGAATCGGATCGCATGAACCTTCAGACGGTTCTTGGGCAATTGTCTCTGATCTTAGTCGAGTCTCTTTGTAAAGGTTCGGTACGGTTCCAAGGTTTATGGGGTAATTCCAGGGGAAGAGTACTCTCGGGGAGCCTTCCCAAAATATTACGAGAATCAAGCAAACAAGACGATTCTCGGTGGAGCGAACTCATGCCCCAGACTTAATCATTTATACAAAAACCAACTATGGCATGTAAGTATACACATGCATCCATTATTTCCAGTCTAAAACACTAGACAATCATTCTACACATAAATCATTATGGGCATATAAACATGAGCATGTATTCATGATATTCAATTCAAAATACAAGGCATAAAACACTTATCAGATCCACCAGGCGTGATGCAATTGTTGAGAGGGGTGCTCGTTTCCACCCAACCGTAGGCTTAGTGACTCCAAACGGATTTACCACTAGCCACCCCCGAGCTAGACCACGATGCTTTGAGATTCAGTCTCCTACTTCCAGCTCAACGAAAGTCAAGGACGAAGGTTACTCTCCTTCTCCTTATACAGAAAAATAATCCAGGACGAAGGTTACTCTCCTTCTCCTATGTTCAAAACTCCCTGTGTTTCCAGAGTTTCTCCAGTTCTCTTCCGCGATCCCTGTCACGTGCGCGCTCTCTCTCTCTCTCTACCCTTTACCACACTTCCTCTCTTGCCCTTTTCTCTACAAGATTGTGTGTGGCGCGAATTTCCCCGTCCGTGGTCAGGTCTGAGAGCTTTTACGGATGGGCGGTTCACCCCCATCCGCTCATTAACTCTTGAGGAGCCTCCCCACCTACCAATCTGACGGGAAATCCATTCCAGGGTTAGAGAGTTGCTTTGGTCTTTGAGCAAGTAAAAACCAGTACGGTACTGGCTCGGTGGAAGTTAACGCAACCATTCGAGGTCCCTTCCACCACCTCTCATTAGCCATCGTGGTCTCTTTTAGCACATCCCCCTCCCAGCAGTCATGCAACATATATCCATAACATAATTTACATTCATCGACCTTTTATACAAAGGTCGATCAAATCAAACATTCACATCTTTGAGTTTGCCATAGTTCTTGGCCACTATAGTATTTTTACAGACTAGGGGAAACAGGGTGTTACACTAGGTGACGCTAAGGGCTAGGAGGGTGACGTCTAGGCCTCCAAAAGGCTAATGTTCAAGTGAAGAAGGGTGGAGTCTCATCCTCTAGCCATGCCAATATGCCTCCAAAGGCAACGCCCTTCATCATCAATGTGCAACGCTTATCATCATATGGTGCCCCATACGTGGGGTCTAGCATCCATCCTGTGGGCAAGGTCCTACAAAGACAAATGAGTACGCCCTTCAAGGGTCCACAAGTCACATGAATCATGCCAAGTAAGCCACCTCTAATAAGAGAACTACCCAAACATGTGCATCAAACCCCCCTATTCAAATTAAACAAATGCTCAAAGACCCTATAAATTTTGCCAAATTTAGATATGGGAGGGGTGTCAATGTGCCCTATTGGGTAAATCAATCCCCAAGTCAAAGAATGTTTCTCAATAAGACCCCATCTAAGTCATGAAATGAATATGAGGTGGATTGGGACAAGACTTATAGGCATGGGGTTCTTGACATACAAGGGTTTGTATTGTCTCTTTTATGGGTACCTTTCTTTGTAGAGGGTGTGTTGCCTTTCGTCCGCAATGCAACATTTTTCCAAGCCCTTTTATTGCCATTAATTGATTAAGGTCCAAAACATTGACTATTATATGCAATGGAAAGTAAAGAGTGCCACATTGTCGCTTGAAGATATAAACACATAGAGTGTCGTATGCAATGGAAAGTAAGGGACACCACAAAATGCATTTCCCCAACAAGCGGAATATTTATTAATTATGTGATTTCTTTTGCAGGTCCTTCATTTTTTGGAGAATCATTTTATTGTTCCCATGACATCAAGGCGAACATATAGAAGGATAATATTGGCTTTTATCTTTTTTCCAACTACAACACCTCTAGGCCTTTAGCCCCTTCTTCTCATGAAATGAGGTACAATTTTTTTTGGGGTCAATGAACCTGAAAACCCAAAATGTGAGGAGATGGATGGGAAGAAGTGTGGAAAATGTTAATTATGAATGGGAATGGTACGATAACCCTTCAAAGAACTACCCAGTAGCAACCCTTTTCTTGAGTGTGACCAACTTGCTAGGACACAATGATGACCACCAAGGTGAAATTGGGCAAAAGGTATAATTTCCAAGCAAACATTCCATAATCAATAAAGGATTCTTTGCAACATGCTCAAATGCTTCAAATATTAAAGTGACACTTTCCATAACACCAGACTTGTTACCTCATGAAGCAAGATTTGTTGTCTTTTTGGGATCCAATTCTGAGGTAGTGGATGCTTCTATGCTGTTGGCGATGAGTGGTGATCAACATGAAGAGGAGGGGCCATGCAGGCTATGTTGGTCAATCTGACTCTCTGCACTCCATGTCTTCTACCTATGGGCCTTGAGACATGATCTCCTTAGTTACCCCTAGACTAGGGGATATCATGCCCGACTAGTTGTTGATTCCGCCAGTCACAAAATTATATATATATATATATATATCCTCCCCACCTCGGTTCAGTTCCCGCAAATGACACGTTGAGCTCTTAATGAGTATATTATTGTAATGGCTTTGAGCCTCGATGTTGATCGGCCTTATACCCTAAAGATTCTAGGGTTTATCCTGGGTACCATACTCAAACAAAAAAAAATACATGGTTATTGTGTTTATAATATTTATATTAATCATTTTTATTGGAGATGTTGAATCTTCTAATAAAAAACAATTTTGTGATATAAAAAGGTTGGAATTCTCATTGAGTTGGAATGTTGATCAAATTTTTGACAAGTTGAGTCGATTCAAAATTGTCCAAAACCCATTCATGCCTGGAATTTCTATTGTATTCTTACTAGATTTGTGACAAAAAAAGAGAATCTATTTGCTACAAGATTAGCTTACTCCATGTTGTAACACCTTGTTTCCCCCAATCTGTAAAAATAACTATATTGGCCAAGAACTATGGCAAACTCAAAGATGTGAATGTTTGATTTCATGGACCTTTGTATAAAAGGTCGATGATTGTAAATTATGTTATGATTATGTGTTGCATGACTGCTAGGAGGGGGATGTGCTAAAAGAGACCACGACGGCTAATGAGAGGTGGTGGAAGGGACCTGGAATGGTTGCGTTAACTTCCACCGGGCCAGTACTGTACTGGTTTTTACTTGCTTAAAGATCAAAGCAGCTCTCTGACCCTGGAATGGATTTCCCATCAGATTGGTAGGTGGGGAGTCTCCTCAAGAGTTAATGAGGGGATGGGGGTGAACCGCCCATCCGTAACAACTCCCAGACTTGACCACGGACGGGGAAATTCGCGCCACACGCAATCTTGCAGAGAAAAGGAAAGAGAGGAAGTGTGGTAAAGGGGAAGAGAGAAGAACACATGTGACAGAGATCGTGGAAGAGAACCGAGAGAAACTCGAGAAATACAGGGAGTTCTGAACAAAGGAAAAGGAGAGTAACCTTCGTCCTTGACTTCTGTTGAGCTGGAATTAGGAGACTAAATCTCGAGCATCATGGTCTAGCTCGGGGGTGCTGAATGGTAAATCCGTTCGAAGTCACTGAGCTTACGGTTGGGTGGAAACGAGCACCCCTCTCAGCAGTCGTGTCACACAAGGTGTTTCTGATAAGTGTTTATATCTTGTATCTTGAATTGAATATTCTGGACGAATGTTCATGTTTGTACAATCATAAATGGTTTCTGTATAGAAGTGTTTGCCTGGTGTTTTGATCGGAAATAATGGATGCATGCTTATACTTATATGACCATAATCAGTTTATGTATAGAATGAATAAGTTCAGAATACGTCAGAATACGAGTCCATTCCCTTGAGAATTGTTCCATCTACTTGACTCACGCTATGTCCTGGTTTGATTTCCCGAAATCACCTCCTCCCGGGAAGTTCTCTCGCATTCCAGAGCCGGAGTGAGTTCCTTGAAAAGACTACCGTTTTAGTAAACCTGCGAGTTTACCTTACCCCTGACACAAAGTTCATGGCTCGGCGAATTAGGAAGGCTTTTCTGTCAGGTCACCAAGCCTAGGGATAATTAGCCAAGAAACCGTTGAAGGATCATGTGATCTGAGTCTGGAAACCTTGTACAAGAGAGAGTAGTTCTATCAGGTTTTCGGCGTTTCGACACCCAGGAAACCAAAGGGTAAGACCCCTCATTTTCACAAGTCACGAGATCCCGGTGCCCGAAACCTCGACGCGCTTTGTAGATGAGACGATTTTGCGTGAAAAGGTTTCGGCACTTGGGAAACCAAAGGGTAATACCCCTCGTTTTCGCATGTCGTGAAATCCCGGTACCCAAAACCCCGACGCGCTCTGTAGATGAGTCGATTTTGCGTGAATAGGTTTCGGTGTTTTGGCACCCGAGAAACCAAAGGGTAAGACCCCTCGTTTTCGCAAGTCGCGAAATCCCGGTACCCAAAACCCCAACGCACTCTGTAGATGAGTCGGTTTTGCGTGAATAGGTTTCGACGTTTTGGCACCCGGTAAACCAAAGGGTAAGACCCCTCGTTTTCGCAAGTTGCGAAATCTCGGTACCCGAAACTTCGATGCGCTCTGTAGATGATCCGGTTTTGCGTGAATAGGTTTCGGTGTTTCGGCACTCGGGAAACCAAAGGGTAAGACCCCTCATCTTCGCCAGTCACGAAATCCCGATATGTGAAACCCTGAATCGGTGTAGCGTGAATGGGTTTCGGCTTTTCGGCACTCGGGAAACGCAAGGGCAAGACCCCTCGTCTTCGCCAGTCGCAAAATCCCGGTACGCGAAACCCCGATGCGCTCTGTGGATGAGCCCTAGGTCCACGAACAAGGTCTTGTGGTAGGAAGGAGGAGTCCTGAAAGAATCTGGACTGCCCATTTGTAGGGACGTGTGGCGAATATCTAAAGTCGCTGGGGTTCTGGAGATTGGGGGAGTGAAGACCTCGCCAAAATCCCGAAAGGTAGAATGTCAGGATTTAATCCGGGCCATTGATCAAGTCAACAATCTGGACCATAGATCCGGATGATACCGGGATTTCGAGTCCCAGGGATTAAAAAGGGAAAGGAGGAAAACTTGCATCGCGATTCCCCGAATCACGAAACCCCGAAAGCATTTAGAGGATTAGCACCAGGTCATAGGATTGGTCGTATCACAAGCGACCCAAGGGAGGAGCTAAAGATCTGTTAGACCCTTTCGAGTTTCGGCATTTCGAAAGACAGAGAACAGGGGAACGCTTGCATCGCGATTCCCCGAATCTTGAAAGTCGAAGCACCTTTTTGGTAAGGCCTGTGGTCATAGTCAACAATCACATGGAGGAGGATAAGGGAAGGGATGGTCTGCGCTAGGCCCCATAGAAATTCGGGGGTTCTGTCCCTCGAAGAAAAGACAAAAAGAAAAAGAAAATCTTAGTTGTCGTAGTGGGTGTGTGTCACATGTTCATGACCCTGTCTTAATAACTTTTATGGTCCCTTTACTAATTTCCAGTATAATCATTATAAGTTCAAAGGTTCATGTACTAATAATCCTTGTGGTCCCTATGATCCCTATGCTAATAATATCTAGAGTCTTCATAAACTTATGGTCCACATTCTAAAAACTCCTCATGCTAATAACCCATGTAACCCCTATGGTCCTCATGTCAATGACTCATGTAACCCCTATGGGCACCATATTAATAACTCATGTAACCCTATGGTCATGTGTTAATAACCCCTATAATCTCTATCATCTGTGTGCAAATAACTCACATAACCCATGTGGTTCTCAATCCAATAACTATTATAACCCGCATGGTCCATGTGCTAATAACCTTTATAACACATATGGTCCATGTGCTAGTGACCTTTATAACCCATGTGGTCTTGATAATAATAACCTCTTATAACCCCTATGGTTTCCATGTTAATAGCTCATATTCTTCTTGCTAATGGCATTTATAACCTTGAAGGTCCCTATGATACTAATCCCCATTATGCATGTACTAATAACCACTACAACATCTATAATCCATATGGTCCTTGTACTAATAACCCATGTGCTCCCAGTTCTAATAACCCTTGTGGTCCCTATATTAATAACTCTCGTAGTCCATGCCTCCATGCTAATAACCCTTATAGTCCTTATGATAATAACCCCTTTAGCCCTTGTGCTAATAATGCATATTCTCCATATGTTAATAACCTGTGTAGTCCTTGTGTTGATAACCAATATGCTCCTTGTGTTAAAAATCCCTTATGGTCATTATGTTAATCATATCAATGGTCATGTTACTAATAACTCATATAAACCCCAAGGTCCATGTGTTAATAACCTACCTAACACACACGGTCCTTGTGTTGATAATCACTATGGTCCCCATTTTAATCACTCTTATAGCCTCTATGGTCCCTAAGCTAATCATTTTAATAATTTACAATTTTAAAGAGATAAAATCCATAGTGGTTAACCATTGTTATGCTACATTTTGTGTTATTCAAAATTAACAAACAATCTAAGTAAATGCAAACCTATAAGGATCAGAGTTCCCTAAAAATATAACTTTTCCTTAATCGATTTTTCCCTCGACTTTACCTTTGAAGCTTGAGATCTTATTTCTTGAATCATAAGCTTGAGATCTTATTGCTCGAATCATACGCAAGGCATTCCCTACTTTTCCCATTTAGCAGGGGTTAAGCTATCCTCACTTTGAACATATTCATCTAAATTTGGTTGATGGGAAATTTCAACAATAATTGGAATGATAGGCAATGGCTCTAGGTATGGTTCTAACAACCCATGTTTTTGTTTTTGTGTTAATGTTTGGAACCCATGACCACAATTCACCACACCATTTACATTGTGAGATGGATTAGTCATTGTCCTTGACTTGCAAGCTTAAATTCCAACTTTCCTCATCAAAGCCACTAAAAAAACATTGTTTTTGCGTATATCCATGACTCACTGTGGTGCAACACGCAGGCATTCGTGCCTTTCTAGTGTACAACCCGCGGATGCCCTAAAAAAATATGAAAACTAAAATAATTCTACATTTTCAGGCGGGGATTTCAGTTAGTACCTCACTGGCATTTTTGACACCCATGTTGCAGTTGTTTCAGTAGGCTCAAAAGCCCTCTTTAGTCCCGCCATGTCTTTGCGTTGAAGCCTCGTGACTTCCTCTCAATCTCTTTTTGGCTAATGTACCCATGGGGTTTCCAAAATTTTGTTGAGTTGCAATTGCATTACATATTAAAATGTCGACTTCAACTTGCTATTATTAAACCATTTGCTTATGCATTCCTACTAGTTGATAGCCTTGCAATTTATGCCTTTGCGACTCGACACCTTAATCCCTGCAGGAGACATTCCCCTGAGAGTCCTTATCCTACACATGCATCCTTGCATTGAGCATAGGTATGTTCCTTGCACTTTGGAACTAGTTTGTTTGCTCGCGACACTCATTTCCTCCACTATACCATAACACTCTTTTATTCTTTTTTGGGCTTTAATAACATGAAAAAGACAAAATAATAATAATAATAATAATAATAAAAACTAAAAATAAGGGGAAAAGCGTCTATCTCTTTTGTTGACAACAATCTTGTCGTCCTTGAACAAAGCACAATCTTTGAGTCAGCGTCTCAATATTTTTGGTTTGGTATGGCTTTAGGAGACATTTTCTCATTTTTTAGTATATTGACCACCAGTTGGTTATTCTTCCAACCATATGGAGCATTTGTTGATGCCTCATGTATCACAAATGTATCCCAGTTTATAATCCATGTTACCTAAGTCACATAATGCGTCGTGCTTTTGTTCATGGGAAGTTTCATCCTGAGTTGGCCATTCTACAGTAAGTCTTTGACCTTTCAAGTCGGCCTTCCTGAGTCCATCAAGTTCATCTCATTATCACAAGTATCTATGTCTCTTACTCATGCTAGTATAGAAAGTCCCTATTGACTTCTTGCTAGCGTGTCTACTCTTATCGACTCTGACACATTCTTATGAGAGTACGACCTCTTATCGCACAATATGTACTTGCCCAAAGCCAAAAGCAAGTGGATGCAACATTGGTGTAACGGGGAGTGACCTATCACTGTCGCCTTAATAGGAAACCCCTTTCTATTTAGGAGTATGTCACAGTACTCCAGGGGAGACGTCCCCAATGACCTGAGGGTTTGAGAAGGCTACGGTAAAAGATAAGAAAGTCCCCCCCTCTCACAGGTCACTCAAGTTTAATGGTTCTTTGTGTCTTGTAGAGATGAAGCTGAAAGATAAATAAGGTGTACCTGCCCAGAACAAGACAACAATAGAAAAATAGTGCAATTTCCAAGTACCATATGATGTTAGTGCTTCATAAAACCATGAACCTTTGAAAAATAAGTGAGCTAATATAATAAGGCAACAAAGAAATTAACTATAGCAACAATGAATATTTTGTAACAACCACAACAATTATGCCTTAAGAATGCTTAAAAATGACAAGAAAGTATATCTCTAATTTGACAAAATGATAGCAACCTGTCAACAACAAAGTTGGCAATGTTTGATCAGCTTTCAATGTCACTTTTAAAGAGAAATTGTTGTTGTAAGATGGTTGTAGCAATCTTTTGCAACAACATCAAGTTAGTTAGGGACTTAGTCTAGTTTGATGTTAGTAAAAGTTAGTGGAGGTCTCAAGGAAGATAGTTTGAGAGTTTGTTTTGATCAATCAATCACTAAGGTGAGTGAAGTAGTGCCTTTATAGGGTAATGGAGTCTAGAGATGACAATTTATACTTTGAGGAAAAGACACAATGATAATACTTGCCTAAGGATAAGAGATGGATATAAGAGGTGTTGGCTTTTCAAGGCCTCAACATCCAAACCCTAAGAACAAACTTACTAGAGTGTAAGCAATTTCCGGCTCTAGCAAGATCTTCCTTCCTTAGACTATTGAATAGATACTAGAAGCAACAATTGTCTGGATTATAACATCTAAAGTGCTAGTGTTTAGGGCTCTAGAAGTTTACCTAGGTCAAAATCCTCTTGGCAAGATCTAGCAAATGAAAAGTAAAGAAGTAGCAAATTAAGTCCTTTACTCCTAGGGTTTTTCAAGCAAGCAATTTCATAATCTTTAACATGAACAAGCAAATTTACCATAAACCATTCAAATGAAATGAAGAATTGCAGATTTACTTACTTCACCAAGAATAATCAAGCCATAAAACCCTAGAATTGCCAAGTAACTTCACCAAGAATGATCCAAGTTGCAAATTTTTGGCCTCCAAGAGAAGTGCGTCGAACATTTCAGCCAATAACCCTAGAAGAGGGCCGAATTTCAGACTATCACTTGTGTGATGAGTGAATCATGAAAAAATGAGATTTTTCTCTCTTTATTTATACAATATCAAAGACCTTTAATTAAAACTAGGTCATAAAAAGGCCGACAAGGCCAGTTTACATAAACGACGTTGATTAAACCCTAAAATCGTATCCAAGGGTGATGTCATGCCCTTTTTGGGTGACGTTAGGCCCCTAGGGTGGAACGTTGGGTCTGAAATGTAGAACGTTTGGCCTCCAAAGGCCCTGAATGTTGCCACACATGACAACTAGCACACAACTTCCCTCATAAGTGCAAACCCTAACTCTAGATTACGTCAGGGTCATAATGATGATGTCATATGCTCTTAAGGGTCAACGTTCGGGTGGAAAGGCAAGACCCCCTTGAGTCTAGGTCTGCTAGAGTGTCTCTGGTGCAATGTCCTTATTTCTTCCTGGTCTAAGCCTCTGGTGTCTCCCTCCCCCTGGTGGGGTCACAACATCCATATGTGGGCTTTCTTCCCCATGGAGGTCTAAGCTAATCATTCCCCCATATGTACCCGTCCTTCGGGAAAAGTCCTATAGCAACAACAAGTACGCCCTCCGGGGGTTCATAAGTCACATGGATCATAGGAATACCAATCACATCTAATAATCAAATTACCCAAACATGTGCATCAAACCCCCCTTTACCGAAACAAATGATGAAAGACGTTATGCAACTTAACAAGTCAGGTTTGGAGAGGTTCTGAGGATGTCCTATTGGGATAATCTTCCTTAAGTTCGGGGTGTTTCCCAGGTGAGAGCCAATCTAGGTCATGTAAGTGTGTGTGAGGTGACATGGGAAGTGTTTGGGCATAGGGTGCAGTGATAACAAAGAAATTTAGGTCTTACTTGTGGGTGCATCTGTAGAGGATGAGTTGCACCTTATCATGGTTGTCATTGTTTCCTAACCCATTCAAGCATTTTATTCTTAGTCTTATTGCTTTTTCTTTTGTGCTTCAAGGGAAGAGTTGAGGGACACTATCCTGGTTTGGTGACCAGAGGTGACATCGTTACCCACAAGCATTTCACGGAGATGATAAGGTTTGCTCGTGATGAGACCCCCTTTCTCTTGGTTATGCCACCAAGAGCTACTACCCTGGTTTGGTGACCAGATAGATGGTAGTGTCATACTATATTTTTTAGCCTTGTACAATATTTACTACAAACATATTTTCAGTTAAAGAACATAAAAGATACAATGGCAAATACAAACATTACAAAGAGATTTTTCCCCTGGAAACCCAAACTTGGAAAACCAGCATATTCTATATTCATTCATAGTGATACATTGTTTACAATACAATATACATATAGGAGCCAACGACATCCAAAACCCTAACCTAATTACATGGATTAGTCAACAACCCTAATTCCTTAACTGGAAATAGAAAACCATCAGTAAAAAACCACACGTCGAAAACTACTCGTGCAAAGAATATAACACATACCCAACACATATCGCCACATGCCCATGGTCCTAATAGACCGACTCATGACGAGACCTCCCATCCATCAACTAATACCTTGAGTGCTCATTTATCTTATGGGTTCCCTTTTCTTACTGAGAAGCCTTTTGTTGCTTTCTTGGGAATCCCTGGGCGAGGCATCTCAAAGGTTTCATTTTGGATTTTAACTCTTGCCAGCTACTTTTACCCTCTGGGCCTTTAGCCCCTTCTTCCCACAAGGCAATGTACAACCCTTCCTAGTGTGGCAAACCCAATGCCCAAACAAAGGTAGGGGGGGAACTAGAGGAGTAAGGATGGAAAGTGGTAGGTATGGAGGGAATGGACAATCACCTTTCATAGACCCACCCAGTGGCAACCCATCCTAAAGGGAGATCAACTTACTAGGGCATCATGTCACCCTCCGAGGTATGAGCAAGTGAAAGATCATAATTTCCAAGCAAATTTTATGAAATGAAGGAGAGTTCAATGCAACATATTCAAGTGCTTCAATAATCAGAGTGACACATACCATGATACCTGGACTCATTACCTCATGGAGCAAGACTTACTGCTACTTCAGGACCAGGCTGGTGGGATGGATACTGTTGTTTCTTATAGATGGGTTGCACTGAAGAAAAGATGGGCCCTCTCGGGCCATGCTCAAGTCATCCGGCTCTCGACACTCCATGTCTAAGACCTGTGGGCCTCGAGACATGATCTCCTTGGTTATCCCTAGGATAGGGGATAACATCTAGCTCCAACTCGAGGACATGTGCTCACCATAGAGCGCATTGACCTGCACCTGCTAAATATTAACAAAATAGATCAGTAATCCTCAGGGTGGTGATATCACCCCTCGTTCATACATGATATAAAAATAAAGATAAGCAAGCATATATACATAAAATGGAAAAATACAATGATGAAACTATACTAGCATCAATGTAGATGGTATATACAATGGATGTAAATGCCTAACTTACCTCTACTTACATGTTGGTTGAATACTAGGTGTAGTCAAATAACAAGTGAAACCATCCTAGCAATATCTCATAATACATATCTTTATGCTTCATCATAAACCAAAACAATGATAAGTCAAGAACAAAAACAAAATGAGTTAGAGCATGTATCATATTACCGGAAATCATAAAGTCTAGCTCATGGAGGTGAGAGGGAGGGACAAAATTATGCCAAGTCCTACTTCTAGGAAAGTGTTCAATCCATCTCAGAAAGGGATCGTGAAAAATCAAAGGCTCAAAAGACTGACTCAAAGTGTTTGAAGTTTGGTTACCTTGGATATCATCACATCATGAGGATAGGGGCAAAGGTTTCATTATAATCAATTCCTTCAACTTGAGAAAATCCTTTTGCAACTAATTGGGTCTTATGTCTTTTGACACTTCCATCCGATGCATACTTAGTTATATACACCCATTTATGTATGACAAGTTTTTTTCCTTTCAAAAGAGGTACAAGATCCCAATTATCATTTTCCATTAATGAAAGATATCCTTCATTCATTGTTTTGTCCCAATCTAGATGGCTAGAAGCTTTTGTGCTACAAAAGTTTCTAGATCACGAGTTTCTGAAACTTGAGCCAAAAGAGAGGAGGCTCATTGGAACTATGACATGCAAGATCACCATTTGCTTTTAATTTTATACAATATCCTATGGGAAGCGATGGTGTTGGTGTAGGTTCAACTTCAATGGACCCAACTGGAGGACGGTGAGTAGGAAGAGTTGGATTTGTATCTTCATTGTCATCATTTGGAGAAGAAACTAGAATAGGATCACCAATATAAAAGGTTGGGAAGAGAGTATAACACATACGCCAAAGATGGCACAAACGTTGAATTAAGCTCATAGGGTGAAGAGGGAAGAAACATCAAATTAGGCTTGTAGGCCGAAATATTTTCATCAAACTTAGCATCTATTCTAATAATAATTTCATTGAAATGAGGTCTAAGAAGTCTATCACCTCTTACATCTTCAGAGTATCCAACAAAAATGCGCTTCTCACTTTTAGGCTGTAATGCTTTCCTTTTCTCATAAGGGTTGTGAGCCCATGCTTTACTACCAAACACACAAAAGTGGCTTACGGTTTTATTTGACTCCATGCTTATTTTGATAATATCCTTTTTAAAGCCTTTATGAGAGTGTGATTTACTACATAATTGGTACAATTGATGGCTTCTCTACAAGGAGAACACCTTCTAGCGGATGTTTTTGCGAAGGTTTTTAGTGTTACAAAATTTGGCAAAATAAAAATAAAAACTTCCGCTACAACATCCTATATTGGCTGCAGAGGTTTTAGGGGAGGTTTTAATGGATGTTCAATATAACTAAAAAAAATTGGGCGGGCAGAGGTTGCAGCGAATGTTTTTTTTTTTTTTTTCACTTCTTTTATTGTCAAAACACACCAGTGCGCCCTTACATAAAATGCCCCAGTGTATACCTAAATACAAAACGCACCAGAGAAACCTTACATAAAATGCCCTGGTACATAGATACAACCAAAAATGCATTGGTGCGTCATTACATAAATGCCTCGCTACGTACATAAAATGAAAAAGGCACTAGTGCGCCATTACATAAAACGAAAATGTGTTAGTGCGCCATTACATAAAATGCCCTAGTGTGTACATAAAACGAAAACACATTGGTGCATTTATAGTTATTATGCCCTAGATTCCCATTTGTTGTATGCAACACTAGTGCGGTTTTATTTTATGTCTATCCTGGTGCTTGTATAATTCATACACGTCGGTGTTTGCATAATTCATACGTGTCGGCCTATGTATTACCATGTGTACCAAAAGGTACTGAAATTTCAAATATTCGAGGTGAGATGTCGACATCATTATTTGTTCAGAAAAAGTCGGAAGAACCACAGTGTTTGTGACATCATGATGTCACAAACACTGTGGTTCTTCCGACTTTTTCTGAACATTTTTCTCACCACAGAAACTTAAATGAACAGATCATTATTTGTTTCAAAGCCCTCGTGCTTTTATTACATATAAAACATCGGTGCGTTTATTTTATTTAAAGCACCAATATTGTTATTATATTTAGAGAATCGGTGCATATTTATCACATTCCCACCGTAAAATTCTAAGACGATATATATTATTGCACATTATATGCACCGATACTTAAGTATAATTAATATGCTTCAGTGCTTCAATATGCTTAATATGCACTGGTGTGTATAATACCTTAAAAAACATCGATTTCTATATTATTTCACACACCATTTTGTGAGTCCTATATTATTTCTATATATATATATATATATATATTGTTTTTTTTACATATATTTTTTATAATAAAATTGTTTTTTATATTTTTGTTATTGTATTTTGATATAATGATTGCATTAATGCATTATCCAACGGATTACATTTCCGTTATTTGCAACGATGTAAATCATTCACATATTAATTAATCAACAACACAACATTTTACAACATTTGACAATGCAATAAAATAAAAAACCCATTTTATTATATATGAATAAGAGACTTATGGTCATACAAAATCGCAGAACTTAAAGGTCCACAATAATAAAAATGGAACCAATATGTAATTGTTACACTTATTGGTTACATGTCGTCATACAATCTAGACATTATTTACACTACATTAAGCAAAATACTTGATTTTTACACATAGATATTCCAAAACATACAACTTGTAATAACATTCAACTGTATTGATTGACATTCATCACTTGAACTCGTGTTATCGCTCGAGTTGCATGCATCCCTCATTTCTTAATCAGTTGTAGGTGATATTGTACTTTTGTTATTTAAACATATGTTTTCTTGCTCGACTTGTTTTTTACATTCCAAGAGTTCATGTTCCATCTATAAACATAGAAATAAAGTGTAATCAGTAAATCTACATTTATAATATAGTAGAATATACATTATTGCATAAATAAAAAAACGTACAATAGCAATGAGTGATTCATAAACCATAGACATGCTTTCGAAGCTTTGCTTCACACTGTGTGCCAAAAGATCTTATGTTGGCTCCTCCCCATATTTTGTTTTATGCATGTTTAATACGCCATGACAAAGCATAGTTGATATAATTAATATAAAGGTTTCTTATTGTTCCATTACTTATCAAACAAGGGAAGTTAAACACATAGCTACTTACAAATTCTTCAATTAAACCTTGATACTTCAACTTATACTCACAACCCTCACTTAGTCCAATGTTGATCAATTGTTCGGTTCGCTTTTCTTTGTATGTTAACACCTATTAGAAGACATACATGGACAAGTGTAAATTAATTATTTAAATATAAAGACCATAACAAATATGAAAATTTAAGTAATGTCGAAAACCTAAGTACTTGCAAACTTTGTGATCAACCCTTTTTTTCCTTGTCATCCCGTCTTATGTGCTGACTAGGTCCCATTTTTTTTTCTTTTCTACAACAAAACAATTGAAAATTAGTATTTAATATGGTAAATAAATTTGACGTACATAAAAGAATAAATGAATGATCACATACCTCTGATGCACGTTGTTGTTGGGATGCATCCTCCTGTGATGCAATTATGTTCATTTCTTTTACCATTTCCTTGTACACTTTTTTGGACATCCCTACCAACATGTATTGGATTTCCCCTCATTTGTCGCTTTGAATTTTCATAATCTTCCTAAAAAACAAAAAAGAACAATAATTTGTTTTTCGAATGGATATGAAAGTAAATATAGAAAAACAAATTATTTTGGTAATTATTGGAACATATTATAGAAAATAATGTTTAGTAATCATCCCTTTTATATGATTCTTTTTTGTTATTGTAAGTATTTTCTATTGCAAGTCTCACGGGTATCATTGACCATGGCTCTGGAAACGCTTCATGTAGTGTATGTATAACCTAGTTCTTAGAGTCACTAGATTGATTTATGTATTGTAAGTGGAAAGTACATCTATATGTTCTTTCCATTATATCCCTCAAAGTTATGTAAAACAATTTTCCCCTCTCATTAACTTCAAGCACCACTCTAGATGAACTGATGACCAAGTCGTCATCATCATTTACATCATTAAGATTTTTTTTCCTCTTAGGATGAGATTCTATTACCTTGCTATCAGTCCCTGCATAACATTAAAAAAATGTGAAATCGAGTGTTTAAAATTAGTTAGCGATTAATGTTAAGAAATTCATTTTTAGTAAAAAGTCAAAGAAAAGCTTAATGTTGTTTACCTTTCGATGCACCTGTTTCCTCTCCTTGCAACGTTTCCATAAATATTTTACGCTCTTTTGCACTCAGATTGTGAACAATCTTATCGAGTTTCTTTAAGTTTTTGCTCTGCATGACACACATTAACCAATACACAATTAATTTTTTTTTTTTTAACCAAAACGGATATTTTTATTAATGTGTGACCGAGGTCAAAGCAGGTTTACAAGTCTTGATCTGTTCTCGGCGAATTTACAATTCCATAACAATTAGTT
>JZKD02S1675314.1:656026-675587 GCA_000966675.3 Picea glauca
AACTGGAACAATGAAGATCCAAAGTAATCTCAGAAATTTCTGTCTCTGCAACAAACTCCAGCAGTCTGGCAATAGTAGCCATGGCTCTAAATAAGAAATTTAGTTTGTTTCTAGGTTTCTGGCAGCTGTAGGCAGCTTTTTTTTAAGGTTAAAAGTCCCAAGGATCCATGGGCAAATTGTAATCTGAACCAGTGGCTCTGCCACATCTTTTAATATAATACCATAACCGTTTTTGTAAAAAAACATAGTAATATATATGGATCTTGACGCATGAGAATTTTCCCTAGTTTTTTGCTATGTATAGTAAATCATTAACACGTGTATTGTTTATGGGAAACTCTAACATCAAAGTGTTTAATGCTCTGAAGAGTTGTTTAATGCTTTGAATACTAATAGAGTAATATATATGGATCTGGACGCATGAAAATTTTCCCTCATTTTTTTCTATGCACAGTAAATCTTGCCTCGGTTTCTACAAATCACTTTTGTGTGAACATAGAGCATTCGAAGGTTGTATACCACAAGGGTCTTGTTCTTTTTTTTTTTTTTCATTTAGAGGGAGATAAAGAAATCTATGATTTAATTGTTGTTTATAAATTTTACTTGGTATTGAAGATGTTGTAGGTGGAAGCCTCATGTATTTATTTAAATTTATTCACTTCACTTTTGCTTCTAGTTAAACAAGTGTTGCATTGCAACTTCGTCCATGCCGAACAAGGTTGAATAAATATAACTTCACTAAGTATTGCTATATAGTGGATTTGAGCATGACAACCATGCTACTCCTAGTTGCAATGCATGAAAGTGAATAGAAAAAGCCAAAAACATGAAACAAAGCATTTCAGGCAAATCAAACTGAGCATGACAACCATGTTACTTGTCAGATTTAGCCATAAAAACTAAAATTCAATGAAATAGATCAGAGGAACCTCAAGTAAATGAGGCAAAATTTACCAAGTGCTTGGAGTGCAAATTTATGAAATTCCCACAATCACCAGTGAGTTAACGTCAGAACAATTATAGCTAAGAGATACAGTACATCCATTTAATACAATTAGAATCCACATGGAATACTTGCACTTGGAACTACCATGATACAAAACTTCCTAAGAGCCATTCAAGAAAGCCCCGTGAATCTTGATTGACCAACTACCTACAAGATATATGTATTAACAGTTAAATTTTAATATAGTAAAAGGATCGGAATGTTAACGAATGACTGCAAATCAGATATCTCAATAATAGTTAGGGCAATCTATGGGACCCAACCAAGCTTCATTTCCCATAATGAATGACTGCAAATTAGATATCTCAATAATAGTTAGGGCAATCTATGGGACCCAACCAAGCTTCATTTCCCATAATGAAGCATATCTCTTTTGGGAGTATTGGGAGTACTATATTAGGTAAGTTAAAAGCACAGTGACAAATTATGTTGAAGACAAATGTAAATGCACTCCAAGTATTTCCAAGACATGATATTCTAAAGAGGTTATGAAAGTACACAAAAATAGGGTAATATACATCAGAAAAAATTGCAAAAACTGAAATAATCTCCTAGAGACAATCAACAAGGAGAAGGAAAGACTGAGGTTAAGAATTAGCGTGATCATTAAGAACTTCAATAGATCTCAAAGTTCAAACATCCTAGGGATGTCTTGCCTACTTGTGATAGATGAGATAAGATCAAACATCTTCAAATTGAGCCGAGATAAAGTCACATTCAGAAGCTTGCAATGTCATGGATAACAATGTACTGATAAATACATGTGTAGATAGGGAATATGAGGCCATTATATGGATAAAGACAAACATTTGAGTTGAGTGACAACCATTCACCTATGTTCCTTGCCATTACCAAGGCTGAGCGTAGCTTGGGCAAACTTTGTATCTTCTCATTCAACATCAGCTTCTGCAAGTTAAAATGACACATGTTATACTTGCCCAAATTCTCAACATACTACAAATGAGAAACTGAAAAGAGCACAAAACCAAGGAAAAATCCTTTTCTAACCAAACCAAAACAAACAGTTCCCCTAACAAAATTTCACATGTCGAAAGTTACTCTTCTATGTGTGTAGCCCACAGGTAATATGATTTGAATTATCTTTATCACACTCTGAAGCACTCAAATTTAACAAGATATCCATATATTTACTATGATACCAATTTTCTCCTAGAAGTAATATATAAGGCCAGGTTATTGTCATCAAATTTCAAGAATAAGTACATAAAAACATCTAACAAAAATAAAGCAGCAATGTAGTGGAGGAAGAGAATCATCTTCATAATTAGGTTTCCTCTATTTTAGTTTGATTTGAAATGTGTGAAGTAGTTAAATATACAATTTTCTATAAATAATAGAAGCCTAAATAAAAGATGAGGTAGCTATATGAATTTTTAATCAATTCATATTCTATATCTATAGAACAGTTAGGCCAACCTTCTTTGCTATTTGATTTAGATGTATTTTGCATATATTACATTGGAACTAAACTATGAAACAAAATGATACAATATATGAACCAAGGAAAACAAATGACCTGGCCTCGGTAGTTTTGTGCTCGAAGGAAATCCAGCAAGGACTGCATGCTTACTTTATCATGAAATAGTCTCGAGGAGAAATGTCGATTAAAAAATTGAACTCCACTACCAATGGAAGATGGCGGTGTTGGGCAAGGAAAAGATGCATTGAAAGGCTCAAGGTCCAGCTCCAACACATAGTTATCCTTGACACCACAAAATACAAAGTTGTATTATTGGCTTATCCAAGTAAGAAGAGGAGTGAGTATGTATATGTGCACCTGTGACAGTATATAGAGAATATGAAAGAGAACAAAACATAGTTGGATTTAAAGTTTATATCACCTATATACATCCACCTAAAGTAGATAGATGCATTTGAAAGTATCCATTGACAAGGTTTATTACCTTCTTTTGTATTTTGTAATGCAGGGAAAAAAATCAAGAAAACTTTTAAAAAGATATATAAATAGAGAATGGCAATGATCTTCGACAAGTAAATTTACAATTCATAAAAGTTATCTAGTTATGAGACTTCCAATATATCACTGACAACATCTACACTTATAGCATTTTCCATTTTTAATTTAATTCACAAGGTGTTCCTTGAATTCCAGATATGCAGCTACAAAAAGTTGTTCAACAACAAGTTCATCAACATTGACACGAACATAATCCCACACACCAGGCCTTGGCCATACAACAAGAACTACCCATGGTGGAAGAATGATGGCCTCCTGCAGCATATGTCATATTTCCATGAGCAACAAATAACTACACACACATTTTGTGACAAGTACAACTACACTGATTTTGAAATCTATTGCTCAAGGAAATATGCAATAATGTTGTATGTTGTTAAAAAAACAAAAAAGGTTTGACTATACCTGTGTGGATGTCAACACATCTCCAAATAGCCCATCTCAAAGCTTTTGAAGTTCATCATTCTCTCCTATTATCTCTGCTAGTCCATCTAATAGATGATGAGGCTGTAAAATCTTCTTCCCTTGTGCTACATATTTGCAACATTAAACAAAAAAGGGAATTCTTCAAAAGATCATGGGAATATATAAACATCTTAATATTTCATAAGTTCTCTTGTGGACTATTAGAAGAACATGAAGAGCACAACTCTTCTTTTAAGAATTGAGTTCCTCCAATATGATAAAAGCAATAAGTTTTCTCTGACATGTTAGAAAAATATGATATCGAGGAGTTTTACAGCATTCTCACAATCAACATTTCTCCTCTCAGACTATTGATTGTTCTAATTCTGATTTTTAGCTTGCGACAACCAAAGATCAAACATAAATCCACACTTATTAGGTGCCCACACTTTCACTGTGGCTTGGGGTTTGCACCACCCATATTGTGTAACCTATGCATGGGCATGCTCCTAAACACCCTCTTTTAATTACATATCTGTGTTCTTCGATAAAGGCCTATTAGTTCACCTATGCATGTCCCTATGTTGAGAGCAAGCCCTACCATGCCCCACTAGTTTATGCAATAGCTCATTCTCGAATAGCTTCAATAGTGGAGAAACTTAAGGAAGAAATTTAGTTTCCTAATACAGTTTACAAATTTTGAAATTTACAATAAGATCAAAAAATGAGGTGATAAGTAAAAACTTACAAAGTAAACATTGTTCTTTGCCTTTCTATTCTCTTCGGTAGAGTGTGAATGTTAATTTTAGAGAAATGTGTGTCCACTCTTTGGGATTAAAGAGGCAAAAACTGAATGCTAATCATAGATATTAGAAATCCTAGTCTGAACAACCAATATGAGAAAAATGTTATTCGTTTTAATTTTGAAACAACCCTTAGAGCAATTATTCCTAATAGGTTTTCAAACTTTCATTTTAATGTTTACTTAGCCTCCATTATGACCTTCCTTAAATTCTATGCAAGTTCATGTTACATATTCATCATTATCTAGTGAGTAAGAAAAATAAATATTTTGTCGATGGTTGTAATTCATTATTTATAGTTAAAACAACATTACCACCAAAACAGAGAGATACACTCTTATCTGAAGTCAGTACCTTTGAGTGCTATTAAAAAATTTGTTCTGAGGCAGAACTAGACTATAATGTTGCCCAAAATACGACTACTCACTGTTATTAGCCTGAAGAAAATGTATCAAAGTGCAAATTTCGTTGTCCACATTTCATCTCAAAAAACATTTTTCTCATTGGCCTGTAGGCTGGATATTATTCTTATGTTTCTCCCTTAGAAAATCCTTTTAGGCGACTATCAATCCCATCACCCCTGCCCTAATAGAGAACTTTGCACATAATGTCGTTTTCTAGCCCCCCAAAAAGGAAGGAACAGAGCCTTGTTCAGGAACAAAACAGAATATAACTGCTATGTATCAAGTATTACAAAAATTCAAGTAGCCTTCATGAAAATCCCATAATAGAAAACAAACGATCTATCTTACATAGCAACAATGTAATCCCTATGTGTGTCCACTCTTTGAGATTAAAGAGGAAAAAACTGAATGCTAATCATAGATATTAGAAATCCTAGTATGAACAACCAATATAAGAAAAATGCTATTCTTTTTAATTTTGAAACAACCCTTAAGCAATTATTCCTAATAGGTTTTCAAACTTTCATTTAAATGTTTACTTAGCCTCCATTATGACCTTCCTTAAATTCTATGCAAGTTCATGTTACATATTCATCATTATCTAGTGAGTAAGAAAATTAAATATTTTGCCGATGGCTGTAATTCATTATTTATAGTTAAAACAACATTACCACCAAAACAAAGAGATACACTCTTCTTTGAAGTCAGTACCTTTGAGTGCTATTAAAAATGTGTTCTGAGGCAGAACTAGACTATAATATTGCCCAAAATATGTCTACTCAATGTTATTAGCCTGAAGAAAATGTATCAAAGTGCAAATTTCGTTGTCCACATTTCATCTAAAAAATCATTTTTCTCATTGGCCACATTTTATTCTTATGTTTGTCCCTTAGAAAATCCTTTTAGGCGAATGTCAATACCATCACCCTTGCCCTAATAGAGAACTTTGCACATAATGTCGTCTTCTAGCCCCCCAAAAAGGAAGGAACATAGCCCTGTTCAGGAACAAAACAGAATATAACTGCTCTGTATCAAGTATTACAGAAATTCAAGTAGCCTTCATGAAAATCCCATAATAGAAAACAAACAACCTATCTTACATAACAACAATGTAAGCCCTAATGGTTGGACAAGAACAACAATTTGCCTCAATGAGACAGTCTGATGGTAAAGATTCAAGAACTCACCAAAAGAAAAAGAGATGAAACAAGGATACTGACTAGTTAAAGCCCATCCAGTTGATTACATCACTCATAAGGCCTGATCTTACAAATTGGAACCTAATTTCGCCAATATGTGAATCTTACAATGTAACACAGGGGAGGTGGGCAATTGCGGTGAAAAAACGTCCAACAACAAATCAAAGTTTATGAGGTGGTGGATAGAAAACATCGGGATTGATGCCTAATAAGTAGAAATCAGGCTTGGGTTTAGATGGATTTGAGCTAGTGATATCCTACTATGAGACATCTCCAATCAAAAAATATAGAAATGCTTGAATCGTAGAGAATGTAAGAACAACAACCGCTCAAGAGGTAATTATGTACAACGTTCCATAAGTACAACAAAGCAACCATCCCCCCGCTGGTTACACCTAGATATTGCCGCAATCCTACAATTGATGATAACAAGTGACTACCACTATTGAGAAATTTGGGCATAGCCATCTTAACCACCACTACGGCCAATATCAGCAAGGTGAACTGATCATACCACTTTCCTGGGCAGGGGTCATTTCAGTCAAAAACTCTTAAACCAAATTCAACATACCGCACCCACTAACCTTACACCCTACACCCTTGAAATTCTCTCAACAGCACACTCTCACAAACTTGCAATCTGCAATGCCCCACTAAAATCACAAAACCCACCAGGATTATCGAGCACCTACAAACTCAACATACAATCCAGATCATATTCTCAAAAACCTACAAAGCGCATAAAATACCCAAATACACCTTACACCCCTGAACACCCCTCCTGGGACTCCAACTCTTAATACTAAGGCTACACAGTTGCATTAATGCAAAAAATGCAGATACTGAACACGTATACATATCTAATGGGAATTATGATAAAATCAACCATCAGGGAAGGGAAACATGAATTACCTTGAAAACAGAGAAATTATTTCATAACGATGCTCAGAAAGCGTGTCGTGGACACGCTCTCGAGAGCTCAGAGAATGGGTCAGCGTTGTAGCGACCATATTGGCCTTTGCCTTTGTCTCTGGATGGATGACAATACCACCAAACAATAAAGAGATTGAGATTGTTATTTGGTCTTAGAAACTAGCCCTCCCAAAATTCTGATTGATCCTCTGATAGCAGAATTCAATTATATGCACACTGTAATAACAATAGACTCCCGAAACTTTTCAAAAATATAATAGCAGAGAGGTTCCATAGAGTTTGATAAATTAGCAATAATGCCTTATATAAAAAGAGAGCTTCCAGAGAGTTTGACGAATTAACAGTAATGCCTTCTATGAAAAAACCACAGTTTTCCTTAAAATAATATCAATAGGATTAATGTGATCACTAAGAGGCCTTGGTAATTAGGATTTCCCATGAGTCAAGCAAGCATCTAACATTACATATGACTGGCCTTGAGTTAATCAAGCATCTCACAGATATGAATGGGGGAAAACAATGTTACCTGGGTTTCTAGTTGAATAGGGACGGTGGTTTACGTAAAGGAAAGCTAGTCGGAACTGGGCCGCAACAGAAGTGAATTTTGGAATTGGGCTTTTAAGGAATGGGTCCCACTATCAACAAACACCTGGAAGTGGTAATTGAAACGTGGTGTGTGAAGTTACCTAATAACAACACACTAGCAACAGCTAGCCAACAACTGGAAATTGGTAATTGCAACGTGGTGTGGGCTAGTCAAACAAATGATTGTTAGAAGATGTAGGATGTTGACAAATGCAGCCTATAGCCCTTAGTGGTCCGCACTTGGACAAACTCATCCATCGCCCACAAATTAAAATAACAGGTTGAAGGTTTGCCATCATCACTAGTGAAACTGATGCTAATAAATTGCAGGAAATTGAAGGCACTAATAAATCTTTCAAATATTGTAAATCTTAAATTTCTCAATATTGTTTCGTGTGAAGAATTGGAAACTTCTACTGTTGAAGGTGTAAATCTTAAATTTCTCAATATTGTTTCGTGTGAAGAATTGGAAACTGTGAATGTTGAAGGTCTGATACAATTGGGAGAGATCCAAGCGTACATATGTTCGAAGCTGCGGAGAGGTCTGATACAATTGGAAGAGATTCAAGCGTACAAATGTTCGAAGCTGCAGAGAATAGGAGCATCGAGTTAGCTGGAACGGTTAAATGGTCTAACGATTTTAATGTACAATGAAAATGGATTTATTACAATGACATTCTCCAACTTTTGGTGAGTATATGTTAAAATTCGTTTATGTTTTTTTAACGATGAAAAAACGTTGGAGTATTATAGTCTGTGTGGATGCGTAGCATGAGGCGGATTTCAGCTAAACCCATCATAATAGTTGGAATTTGTTTGTAATACATTATATAATCACAAATAATTGTTCGGGGGATGGACCTAGAATAGCTTTTTATTTCACCCGTCGCATTTCAAATCTTATTGCACTCCTTTTCTCGGGTTATTCCACTCCTCCTTCGGAATGCATCGGCCAAGGTATTATCTTTGGCTTTTACAGACTTACTATTCTTGGTTGTTGCTATGTGATGGGTAATATTATCTTACAAATGTATAATGTAACTTAATCTTGCTACTAAGAGATCAATAATACCCTTCAATGAATCTTCGAGCTAAATACTGCATATTTCCATTTTCCCCTAGCTGTTGTCCCTATTGAAAACCACGGCTATCACAACTATCATGTACATGAAATGCAATGGCAATGGACAATGCACAATATAGTTGTTACAACTTACATGTTTTTTCAGATTCTTGAACCAATTAATACTAGTAGAAAAGGGTGATTAAAGTTCGCTAAACAATGTAAGGAGCAAATTATATACCGGTAGATTAAAGGAGTAGTCTCCCTCCACCAAAATTTGGGGGGGAAATACGTTTCCAAAATTTCAAAATCACATATAATCTCAGACAACTAGAAGCAAACAAGGCCTGCAACACACAAGGGAATGGGTTAAACGCCAGCAATGTTAAAGATATCTTCGACATAAATAATCACTGTTTACAAGAAAAGTTCTTCGTGACAACATAGTTAGATATTCTGGGAGTTGTATGACTGTCTAATGATTTTAGATTTTAGATTTCCAGGCAAGAAAAGCTACATACCTAAAATTGTTGATTAGAAACAAATTTCTTCTTTTGCATCATTTTAACTCGATAAAATGGAAAAGCATGCATTTGTAAAATTCAATTGACTTCACTGTGCTTCTGGCGCAGAACAAAGAGTCAGTTACATTATTACTTTCATGCCAGATACACAGAACCAACAAAGCCAGAGGGACTCGCACAACAAATTATACCGCCAGTAAAAAAATCTATGAGGGTAGGTGCGGGAGAGAGGTATCATTCAACGACTTTGAATTTCAATTAAGCAATTGAAATGACTTTATGGAATTTGTACAGATTGAGTTCGAGATAGTGCGACGTATTTTTCAAAATCTTACTGTGCTCGATGTCCCTACAACAACCACATCTTAATCTCCTGTGAAGCTAGAAAATCTCCTTTCATACTGTGCAATATTGATGTGCTTTATCCCTTACAGCCTTAGTTTTCATATAATATTTGGGGYAGGTAACAATTGTGCCAAATAAGAACGAAAAAACTGTTTTTCTATGGTGACATTTAGGAACAGAAACCTGTTTTTTGTACTTTCTTATCAATTTGACATGCCATTCCTACGCGCCATTCCTACGTCTAGCTTACCCCAGTATGTTCACCACCATGTGAAACATGCACCATCCTGACCACCCTCTGCACATCGGATATTGTCTTCTATTTACTGTCTTTAGTCTAGGCATTGTCCTGTATTTACTTCTTCAGTCTAGGCAAGGAACAATAGTAAAGACTGAAGTCCTTCTGCTGTCTACCCTAGTTGGCTTTAGAGGAAGGAATCAACTTAACTGCTCCACAAATCGATTTGACTATAGAACAAAGAGAGTTCTTGAACCCAGTAGGCAATTACAACTTCAGACCCCCAAACACCAATCTTTGATTATGAAAATGGGCAGTTGGCGAAGTTTTTTA
Organism: Picea glauca; assembly: GCA_000966675.3. Taxonomy (NCBI): domain Eukaryota; kingdom Viridiplantae; phylum Streptophyta; class Pinopsida; order Pinales; family Pinaceae; genus Picea; species Picea glauca. The sequence goes on from JZKD02S1675314.1 coordinate 665,864, forward strand.
GATCGACCGGACCAACCCCAGGAGATGAATCATACCGGAATTATCAGTTCTTACGTAGCAGACTCTTAGGGTTAACATCTAAATAGAGTTAGCAAAGAATAATTCTACCACTTACCAGTAGGTTATCCTTCATGTCCTTGAGCTCACATTAGTGGCTTACATGAGTCTAAGGATGCCCATAGCTAAGGTCTTCCCATACAGGGCACTATCGCATCCTGTCAATTCTTAATCATATCAGAGCCCCGATCGAGAAAAGAAAGAAGAGTGGCACTTACATCTTATGAAGCGGCAATGTCTAGGCGGCAGGCGGTGGAGGGAAGGAACACTGATGCCGATTGAATCCATTTTATGAAGCTAAGTAGTGATGTCTAGCGGTGGAGACTACCATGGCTACATTTGTACTCTTCATTAAAACGGTAGAAAAAACTACTTGAATGAAAAATTAGGTAAGATGTTGCTGAGAGGAAAAATGACTGGCTGAGCTTATTGGGTGGTTGAGCAGGTCTGGCGTATGGCTCTTATTGATTACATATAATCTATTTATTCTATTCTATTGTACACCTACTAGGCAACCAAGGTTGATTACTTTGAGAACTGTGAATACTTGGAGAACTTTGATTCAAGAACTAAGGCCCAAATATGTCACTTACCCTTTCGCATAGAGTACCGACTTACTTAAGATATTGTTTGTCTGACTTACTTAAGATATTGTCTGACTTACCTTGCAGATCAACAACTGAATGGACATAAATTAAATGATATCAATATTTAAGTGCATTAAATGATATCAATAAACAAGCGAGAGTATGTACCAGAACGCTCATGGTGGAGAATGAGGGTAAACAAAGGTATGTACAAGCGCACAGTTGCGGTGCCGTAGAGAACGAAAAACAATAACATTTATATATCCCAGCTAATGAATGGCTTTTCTTCATTAGTACGAAGGAGGTGGATAAGCAACAGGTTCAAAGTAGAGTGGTGGCAACTTTGGATGTAGCGCAGTTCCCACCTTGAACCCTGAGCTAAGAAAATGACGGAATGGTAATCACTATCAATGCAGTGGCCATTTATGGCATTTATGAAAGTGCATGGGAAGAAGTGAAGCCAACAATAACACTTCAAACCTATCAGCCAATAAGATTGTAACAAATTTATAATTTTTTTATTTAAAAAAAATATGAATACAAACTTCCTAAGTTAAACATTAGAATTTCTGCAAAAAATTTAAAGTCAACCCTAAACTAATATGAAGTCAGCGATGAACTCATCGCTATAGTCCCTGCCCCTGGCCTTCCGGYAGGGACTAATAACATTATTCTTTCTTTAATAAAGTTATTAATTTTGTAATTATTGTATTACAAGAATACTTAAAATAAATATTTTTATTAATAATATGGATATTTTATCTCATATTTGATAAATATTGATTTAATTTGAATGTTTAAAATTATTTTTTAATTTTATTATTTAAAATATTATTTAATTATTTGTTAAATAATGTTTATAAATATTTTAAAATAATTAATCTTGAATTATTATAATGTAAAAAATTAATTTTAAATTATTATTAAGAATGAAGTTTTTGTTTTGATGATTTAAATATATTTAAGATTCATTTCACTCGTGATCTATATATATATATATATATATATAATAGTTTATTATTATTATTATTTTAATGTTTTATTATTAAATTTTTTTATTATTATTTAAATATTTTATTGTTATCTTAATGAATTATGTTATATTCCCATATTAGGTTGTAAAGGGCAATTAAATAATGTTTATAAATTCAACCAAATTATATAAATATATTAATTTACTAAATAAACATTAGGTAAAAATATTTGAGAAATTAACTAAATTAAAATTTAATGATATTTATAAATTCAACTAAATTATATAGAAAAATCAATTCATTTAATTAATATTAAGTAGAAACATTTATAAATTCAATCAAACTAAAATTGAATAACATTTATAAACTAAATTAATTTGTAAAAGGAAATTAATTCATTTTTTTGACATTAATTACAACATAAATTGTATATAAAGATAAAACATTATTTGTATATGAATATTTCAGTACATTTGATTGATAATTGATAAGAGAGTTTGTGGATTCCACTATATTGTATAAAGAGACTAGTTCATTCAAGTGATGTTAAAAAACAAATGCATTTATAAATTTGCTTATTTTAGTTGATTAAAGATGAAAAGAGCAAATGAAAGATAAATGGACAATATTTTTTTGGGTTAATAAGCTTTGGATATGTATATTATTCTTTATGTAAACCAGCATAGTTTTGGGTGAAATATGTCTAGGAAGATGAGCTAAAAATTGTTTTGCCCTTTGTCCTGCCCGAAGGAAACAGGACAGATGGTCATAGTTCAAGTTAACATTGAGCAACAACATGATAAAAACAAACTAGCATAGGAAAACTCAGATACTCGGTGACTTGTCGCAATTGCCTTTCTGACACGTGGATGTGGCTGGGATGGCAAACGGCTGCGCACACATTGGACATTTCTACTTTGCTGGAGCATTGGAGTACACGTCAAGGAGCAGGTCCAAACGCTGTCCCATGAGGAGGGCTCTGTGCTCCTAGCCTGCCATGTGACCTCGGAGTTCGAACATGAGAGCCAGATGCTCTGCATGGAGGAGTGGACCATACAAATAATTGTTTACTGCCTCGTCGAAGGTTTCATTCCCCACTTCCACGTTCATCCTTGCTCTAGCCTCGTCTACGTTCATCCTTTCTTTGGCCGCGTCCACATTCATCTTTTCTCTGGTCTTGTCCACATTCATCTCTACATAGGCACTGTCCCGAGCCTCATCCTCACTTGTTACCTTCTCGGCATGGTGGGTGGGGTTGTAGTCACTCGTCCACGGTATTTCTTCTACATAACAACTTGGGAATTCTTCTGCATGCTCTCCCTTCAAACCGCTTCTAGCCTGTGTTTCAGGCACAGTGGCTTGAGGTTCCAGGGTGGTCGCGAAGTCCTCCGGGTACGCCATTTCTTGGACATAACAGGTTGGGAACTCGTCCGCAGCTCCTCCCTTCGGACAACTTCCCGGCTCAATTGCAAGGGTGTGCGTGCTACGCTCTATCCCAGGCTCAGCTATAGTGGCATGGAGTGCCAAGCGGTCGGCTATTGCTCTCTGTCGGACGATGGAAGTCGCCATTGACAGAGCACGCTCAAGGTTTTGTCTTCTTTGTCTCTACTCTTTGTGGGTGTACCAGGTTGAGCCTCGACGAGGCCTATCTTGCTTACTTGTCATTGCGGATGAGGGGTGAAAGGAGACGCAGAGAAAACTGCACCAGAGCTCCCAACCGGCGTGGAGGTCCAAAACGAAAATGAACCAACTCTATCCAGGCTCTCCAACTTTCAAGTTTCTGAATGACGGCATTGCATGGTTTCCAATTAACTCTGTCATATTGAATGTTGGTTGTGCTAGTGTGTTCACGCGAGGGAGAAGTCCCGCCTCTGTATAGCGGCTGTAATGGCCTGCTACCATTGTAAATGTTGAAGGGATGGGGAGCGGCCTACAACATTTAAGTTGTGGCTTGATGCTGAGCCATGTGGCAAGGCGTCGTCGCGTGTCACACCATCCGGGGTTGAGGAGTCTATGTTCGCAAGGTCTTTACATCACCTTGAGAGATTTGTATCGTCAGAGAGATGGGCTTGCTAATGTATGAGTTCTGCCTTGTTATCAACTCCAGTATTCGCCAGGTGATATGCTACTTTGTTTGCTTCTCGTTTCACATGAGAAGGGATTAAAGTGAGATTGGGGTGGATGAGAGCTCCAAAATCCTCCAGAAGGCCTGAGAGTCTCCAGCTAGGGAAGATTTGCCTAGGATGTTCGCCATGCAGGATTTTGGAGATCAATTGGATGATAATTTGGGAGTCTCCCTCAACGATGACTTGATGGTAATGGTTTTGAATGGCAACTTGGAGGCCCCTGACAAGGCTTATAAGCTCTGCAACATTGTTTGTATTCTCACCCAAAAAGCCAGCCACCAGGTGAATGATCCCACCAGTGTGGTTCTGAAGGACGGAGCCGAAACCTGCTGGTCCAGGGTTTCCCCTGGAGGCCCCATCGAACTTTAGCTTGATGAAGCCTGATGGAGGTGGGGTCCATATCGTGGGGCTATTGGCTCGACTGCCTTTAGTCTTCACCTGAGTTTGCATGCGAATTTGCATGTCCCAACTTCTAAGTATGTTTTCCTGCTCAGGAACGCATTGCAGGTCTTCGTGGTGCCAAGGTTTACTATTGACTATTTCTCGAATTAACTTCTTAACCCTCTCCCACGTAATAGTGGGAAGGGAAGTTTTTGAGTGGAAGATTCGCTTATTTCTCTCTTTCCAGATTGCCCATAAGGTGAATCTTGGGAGCAGCTGCCAGATGCGTTGGAGAATAGGATTATGGAAGGAGATTGTCTCCCAATTAGTGATTGTGTCACTGATGCTACCTCGGTTTCGGTTGGAGCGTTTCATGGCTTGGGCCCCCCAATCCCAGATCTGTTGATTGTAGTGGCAATTGTTGAAGAGATGTTCCATGGTTTCCTCTCTTTGTTAACATAGGGTACATCTGGAGGGACCTATAAAGCCTTTCCTTAAAAGATTATCCCACGCGAGGATACGGTTTTGAGTTGTGAGCCAAAGAAAAATGGATACTTTGGGCCAAAGAAAGCTTTGCCAGATTTTACTCCAGATTATTTCGGGGCTTTGGTTGTGGTAGTTTCCCTGTAGGTAGTATGCTTCATTAACTAAGAAGATACCTGTTATAGAGTGACCCCATCGAAGGGTGTCCAGTCCTTCTTTGATTGGTATTTTCCAATGCATTGCACATTCTTGCTAGGGTATAAGGTCGATATCATCTGTGAGCTGTAATTTTGTTCGCTCTGTTTTCCACTGTCTCCAGGGTTGGCTTTTGTGAGTTGAATTCCAGAGGTCTTTAACTTTCCTGAAAATATTCAGATGTAACCTTTGTTTGAGAGGATTGAGGCTTTCCAAGTCACTGAGAGGGGGTAGTTGTTGCCATGAGTTCTGTTAGAAGAGTGCACTTTCCCAGTTTCTCACTTCCCAGAAAGCATGCTTCTGGATAAGAGGGTGATTTTGCCAGGCAGTGTTCCATATATTGGATCCCTGGATATGTTCATTGAATCTAATTAATTGGTCAGGCTGTGTGTTCGGGGCATACTTTTGTTTCCAGATTTGCGCCCAAAGTTATGTCGGATGCTGCAGCCATCTCCACCACATTTTGGCCCCCATGACCTGATTGAGCTTTCTCGGATCACGTAGTCCCAACCCTCCAAACTTTTTAGGTTTACAAAGTTTATCCCATCCGACTAGTGCCCACTTTTTATTGTTTTGGTGTCCCTGCCACAGGAAATACCGTTGGAGGCTCCTGATTGCCCGATTGACCGAAATGGGCGTTGCCAGAGTAGTGAAGAGGTAGGTGGGCAGTGCTTGCAGGACTGACTTGAGAAGTACCAGTCTGGCAGCAATATTAAGAGGTCTAAAGGTCCAGTTATTCAGCATGTTGGCGGTAGACAGGAGCAAGATGTCCCATGAAATGGATCGCGTTCGCTCTCCAGTGAGGGGTATGCCTAGGTAAATGGAAGGAAGGGAGCTTTTAGAAATGCCTAGAAGTCTTGAAAGATGATTCTGAACCATGGTCGGCATGTTGAAAAAGTAGAGTTTGGATTTGTCCAGGTTTAGAAGCATGCTCGAGGCTTCCGTGAAGTCAGAGAGAATTGAGTTGAGCTTAGTAACCTCTCAGATGGTAGGGGTGTTCATAAGTAAGGTGTTGTCGACAAACTGGTTGTGCAAGGGCGCCGGGTGGAGGTTATGAAGGGGCAGTCCTTTGAGGGAGCCTTCAAGAACCACTGCTTTGAGATAGCGACCTAGTCCTTCTGCCATAAGCACAAAGAGGAAGGGGGAGAGAGGATCACCTTGTCTGATTCCCCTAGTGGAATGGAAGGGTTGGGAGGGTGTCCCGTTGACTAGAATGGAAAAAAAAACTGAGGAGGTGAGCTTGAGAACCCAGTTGACCCAGAGTTTATCGAAGTGAAAGGACTCAAGCACTGATTGCAAGTATTGCCAGCTTAATCTATCAAAAGATTTTGAGAGATTGAGTTTAATAAACATACCCGGTGTTTTGCTTGCTTTCAGAGAGTGGATCACCTCATTGGTCAGAATGAAACTGTCCATGATTTGTCGTCCTTCTACATAGTCGGCTTGCTTTTTGGAGATAATGAAAGGTAGGAGCGGCTAGAGGCGAGTGGCAATAACCTTTGTGATTATTTTATATATAACATTGCAAAGGAAGATTGGTCTGAATTGCTTTGGGTGAGTGACACACTCCTCCTTGGGGATTAGAGTGATGAACGTTGCATTGAGTGTAGAGAGTACTTGTCCAGAAGTTCTTGATTCTTCTACCGCCAGCCAAACGTCTTCCTTGATCATGTCCCAGGAGTGATGGAAAAAATCCATGGTGAAGCCATCCAGTCCTGGTGCTTTCCTTGGGGCCATTTCCTTTACTGTTGTGTCCACTTCAGCCTGAGTGATTATCCTTAGCAGTGCTTTGTTCTGCTCAGGGGTAACTAGTGGGGGTATGTGCTTGGTTATTTTATGGATTGCTTCTTCCCTATTCGTATTGGTCTCTGTGAGGAGATCTTTGTAATAAGAGTTGAATTCCTCCGTGATTTGGTCATGATCTCTTATGGGGATGCCTTGAGCGTCCTCCAATTGAGTGATACGATTGATGTACCTTTGGTGTGTCATTGCTCTGTGAAAGAATTGTGTGTTTCACTCCCCCTCTTTAATCCATTGAACCCTGGATTTTTTCCTCCAAAGGATTTCTTCTTGCTCTCTGCATACCTCCATTTTTTCTTGTAGTTGCTCCTCTTCCTTCACTAGGTCTAGAGTTCTGCTTCCTGAGATAAAGGTTCGTTGTAGGTCTTCGAGTTTGCACTCGATCTCCTTCTGCCTTTGCAAGATATTTCCAAAAGTGGATTTGTTCCAGCTCTTCAATTGTTGCTTGAAGTTCTTGAGGCGTTGTTGGAATTTATACATGTGAGTGCCATGATCTATTTCCGCCTGGGCCCACTAGGTGTGAGCCAGCTGGTGGATGTTTGGGTGGGAGAGCCAGAACTTTTCAAAGCGAAAGGGTTTGGGTCTGGGGGTGATACTCGGGTCCAGGTAGAAGGCAATAGGCGAGTGGTCTGACCTTGATTTTGGCATTATGTTTGCTTCCATTGCCTGATCGCTCTCAAGAAGGGCTTCAGTGACGAGAGAGCGATCTAATCTGCAGGCTACATGCTGGTGTCCTGTTCTTCTATTGGACCAGGTAAAGATTCCATTTTGGGTTTCCATGTCAACCATATTTATTTGCTCTATTAGGGTTTTGAACTTACCGCTGTCCTGCTCCAGTCGTTTTGTTCCTCCAGTTTTCTCTTCCAGCGTCAGGATCATATTGAAGTCGTCGCCGACGATCCAGTGTGGCGTATGTAGAAGAGTTTTGACATCTTGTAGAGTTTGCATGAAGCTCTCCTTTTCTTGGGCAGTTTGCGGACTGTAGACATTTGTGATGGCTCCTTCCTTAGTGGATCCTATGACTATGAAGTAAGTCGTTAGAGTGTCGGTCGTGGAGAAGGGTTGGTGCAGAGAGACAGTGTGTGGATTCCAGAGAATGGCTAGTCCTCCGGAGGCTCCCACTGAATCTGGGTGAAAGAAATCGCAACCTCTCCAGCTGCGTCGGAAGATATTTTCAGCTTCCTGGCCTGCACACTTAGTTTCTTACAGAAGAAGGACATCTGGGTTTTCAGCTTTTATACACTCTCGGAGGATTCTTTGCTTGGATCAACCATTGAGCCCTCTGATATTCCAAGTGATTGTCTTCATCATGAGGAAGGTGGAGGGGGGTGGAGGTATCCCTCCGATAACCTTTGTATCTGGCCTAAGTTGATCATCAGGTGCCCTACCTCTTTAATAAGTTGATGGGTTGTTTTGCGTCCCCTTCTTTTGTTTTCCTTGGTTACTCTCTTGGGTTCTGATCCTGGATCTATCGTAATACCCAGTCTAGCTGTAGATCCCGCTGTGGAGTTGGTGAACACTTTATGAACTTTGATGAGCTGATCTACCGGGATATGTTGTAGGTCTTTTTTATTGAGGGCTTCTTCTAGCTTTTCCAGATCTGTGTCCGCTAGATTCGTTTCATCCATGAGCATGATGGTATCTTCGTCTGTGCCTATTTGTGTTGCATGGGTTGTTTCCTTTGATTGGGTTGTATTTGGCGCTTCAATGCTTTTTCCCTTCACCTGCGTTTTTGCTTGATGAGGGTTCAGTATTTCCTCCTCTTCTGGCAGCTGATTCAAAACGTCATAGGAGTTTTTAGTTGGGATCTTTGGAATCGTGCTCTGGTTATGTTTCCTTGATGGGTTTTTTCGCCTACCTGTGACATTGGCGAAGCCATTCTTTTGCTTGCTTTCGTTAATCTTGGTGGTTGTAGCGTTCAGAGGGCAGTCTCTGAATAGCTGGTCGTGCTCGTGGCACTTCTTGCAACGAAAGGGGATGTGTTCGTAATCGATTGTTTTGTTCCAGTCGTCATCCTGATATTCTAGCGTGATAGATCCTGGCAGGGCCTTTGAGATGTCCATATAGATGCAGATGCGGGCGTATGGGGTGTACTTTCTCATCTTTGTAGCCTCCGAAGCTTTTACGTATCGTCCCACGGTGTTTCCGATGCCCATGAGTATTTCTTCCAGCCAGAATTCCTGGGGCAATGAGTACAAACAAATCCACACTGGTGCTCTTATAAAGTCCTCCTTCTCCGGGCTGATTCTATCTGTCCAAAATCGCAGAAACAGTCCCGCTGAGTTATATAAGTACGGTCCATTGTCGAAGATTATGTCCTTGTCTTCGAGGTTGGACAGGATTATTGTGAAAAAACCCTTGGAACTGAGATGGACTTCATAATCGCCTTTGGGGTTCCACCAGTCCTTGATCCAGTGTGTGAGATCACGTTCGGTCTGCCAAAGGCCCAAAAATTTGTCGATCAATGAATGATCCATCATGAACTGAGTGTGCTCCCCTACTCGTGTTGATTTGATGTGATAGTGTGGGGGTTTGTCCATTTGCGGTATACACTTGCCTGGTTCCCATCCTTTGGAAGATTTTGGATGAGACTTGCTAGGTTCTAGTTCCATTTCTTTTCTGAGTCCTTATTCTTGGATGAAAAGTTGATCTTGCAGGTGCGTCGGTGTCTCAAAGGCAGGTCACTTAGCACGGAGTCCGTTCCTATCATTGGCAGTGATGTCGCTGTATGAGGGGGGTTCCCCCCCCTCTTCCGAACTCATTCTGGGTGCGCAGTGACCTCGTGAGGTTTTTGCCTTCCGAGCTTGGACTTTAGCGGCAGAGCTCTGGTGTCATGGCACGCATCAAAAACTTCGTTGTTGCAAAGCGCTAGGGTTGCAGAACGCTAGGGTTTATTCGCGTTTGCATACTAATAATCTTTTTTAAATGCATATTTAAAATTTATTATTATTAATGATTTTATTTTCATATATATATATATATATATGTATATGTATATGTATATGTATATGTATATGTATATGTATATGTATATGTATATGCATATGCATATGCATATGCATATGGATATGGATATGGATATGGATATGCATATGCATATTATATACATATGCATATGTAT
>JZKD02S1675314.1:680914-696432 GCA_000966675.3 Picea glauca
CCTGCCTCCCCTTCTTCTGAAAGTTAGTTATTGTAGGTAGTTACTTTCAATTAACTGCTTAATTAAAGTTTGAGATAAGTCTTTTAGAGCAATGCTTTGTTGTGGCCCGTGACCCAAATCCATAGGGATTAGATTTTCGTAACACTAATCGCACATAAAGTGTGAAAATGGACTTAATACAAGGTTATAGGAAGTGGGAAATGATTAAAAGTAAAAAACACAAATGTGAAATAATGGTAAAAATGATGGCAATTTGGTGACTCAACATCTCCCCCCAACTGAACACGTTGCATGTCCTCATGCAAGCCTGCATTTGATTCCATGCACTGTGTGATTAGGTCTTCCTTCTCTGAAAAGTATCTAAGTGGTAGTTGAGTTTCTTGTGGTTGGTTCTTGTGTGGCAACCACAAGTTTGCTAAGTGTTGGTTTTTTGTGGCAACCCTTACTTCTTGGATTTTCTCTCCTTTCCACCACAACAATGAATCACCCCCTTTATCAAATAGCAAAAAGATTAGAAACTTGAAAACTCAACCATGTGCATGCATAAAAATATATAACCCAACAATTTGTATGAAAGGACATACAACAAATATATAGCCCATTTTATTGACTTGAAACCATATCATGAAGTCTATGAAGAAAACCCATATGGCGGATTTCACTCTGAGGTAGCACAAGTATACAAATCAACGAGGTTGTTGCAGGAAGTTGTGTGTTGCTACAAAATTTCTTAAGCCAATCTTGATGATTTTCTCAAGAGTTACCAACTAGATTGGGATGATTTTTTGTGAGGGTGTTGATTTCAACCTGATGCAGGTGCTCACAAACAATTGGAAAAACCCGGATCATGGATTTCGATTTATAAGCAAATAACTTTCTGCCTTTACCAAAATAAAGTGTTGGAAACTACAAAGATGTTTATATTCTATTTGTTGTTGTAGATGAGGCATGCAATCACACCCTTGCTGATGGTACTATCTGTTGATATAAAAATTTTAACATTGCCAATTGTTGTTGTTACTTTATCTTATATGTCACCTTCAGACCGCCCTAAACTTCTATTGAAATATCTCACCCATGTATGCCACAAGATTCCCTCAAAGGTTGATATCAAATTAAGTTTCAATGTTCTCAATTGTTGGTGTTGAAATAAGGGGGTATTATCATCAAAATCATATCAAATACTATTTTTACCACATGCAAAGCAACCATCCATGTGTTTTTATAAATTTATCAATACTACCACCAAAATCTGATTGGAATTGCAAGAGAAAATGATGATAACATACCTACAACAATTACATTCTTGTAAATGCCTTTTTCTGATCTTGTAGCAACAAACATAACTTACTATTGGCGACCTCTGAGTTGCTCCATGAGTATGAAAGTATTGAAAGATGATAGTCAAAACCCAAGGCAAGGTAATTGCTTTCATCAATGCAACTATATCACTTGGATACATTGTACATCTGGAAATTAATTTACTAGAAAGTTGAGGAACGAGAGTGTGAAATCGTTGAATGAGCGACTACTTTGAAAACTGAACTTCACATTCCTACTTGTAGATGTTAACCTTGTACAATTATTTATTACAAACAAATTTTCAATAAAAGAACAAAAAAGATACAATGGAAAATACACACATTACACAAAGATTTTTCCCCCGGAAACCCAAACCAGGAAAACTGACATATTTTATATTTGTTTGCATGATACATTGTTTACAATACAATATACATATTGGATCTCGTAGCATCTAAAACCCTAATACAATAACCCAGATTAGTCAACAACCCTAATTACTTAACCAAAAATAGAAAACCATTAGCGAAAACCATGTGTCGAAAAACCGCCCAAAAATGGACGCAAAAAACTGGCCAATTTTTTTTTGGGGGGGTGCTCCACAATAGTTCTAACCATGAAAAGAATATAACCATACCCAACATTCTCTCAGTTGTTGTTTTCTTTGCATACAGGGGGTTACAACGTTACATAGTCAACAATCCAGGGTAGCAATGCCCATAGATCCTCTACACCAAGAGAACTTCTCAGTGCTCATAGATTTTGTTAAAGAATCTGCAACATTATTCAAAGTATCCACCTTCATCAACAACACCTTCTTTTATTCAACCATGTCTCTTACAAAGTGATATTGAACATCAATATGCTTTGTCTTTGAATGATAAGTTGGGTTCTTCGCTAGAAAATTTGCACTCTGACTGTCACAATCTAACCTTACAGCTTGTTATACCAACCCAATACTTTAACACATATTTGTAGCCATATTGCTTCCTTGCTTGCATGAGTGGTTGCCATGTATTCAACTTCTGTAATTGAAAGTGCCACTACAAACTGTGTTTTCCTCATCCAACTGATTGCTCCTCCAAACAGGTTAAACACATACCTGTTTGTAGATCTTCTACAATCTAGATCTCCAGCCTAGTATACATCCACAAAGCTATGTACGTCCAACACTCTGTCCAAACCTGGTCTTCCTTGGTAGCACAATCCATAACTAGTAGTAACATGCAAATACCTAGAAACTTTCTTTACTATTGTCCATTGCTCCTTCCTTGGTTTTGACATATACTTACTCAAAACTCCCACTGCATGTGCAATGTCTGGTCTAGTACAAACAAATGCATACATCAAACTGCCAACCACACTCGCATATGGAACACGAGACATGTCCTCCTCCTCTTCCTATGTCTTGGGACATTATCCTCAGATAAATTTACACATACATGAATAGGGACCCTCAATTGTTTACATTCCTGCATATTAAACTTCTGGAATATTGTCTCGATATATTTTCTCTAATTTAACCAGAGCTTCTTGTTTTTTTGATCTCTTTTAATTTCCATGCCCAAAAAGAAATTTGCAGCACCAAGATCCTTCACGTCAAATTTAGAGAACAACTGAGTTTTCACATCATGGATAATCTCCTTGTTGTTTCCTATCAACAACATGTCATACACATATAAGACCAAATAAATCAAATGATCACCAATTAATTTGAAATATACACAGTGATCATCTTTGTTTTTTTTCAAGCCAAGTCCCAACATATAAGTATCAAATTTTTGATACCACATCATTGGTGATTGTCTTAAACCATACATGGACTTTTTCAGCCTGCATACCAGCTCTTGATTTCCCTTCACAACAAATCCTTTCGGTTGCTTCATGTATATTTCTTCTTCCAGATCCCCATGTAGGAATGTTGTCTTCACATCCATTTGTTCTACTTCAAAATCAAATGCAGTAGCAACATATAACAAAAATCTAATAGAGGTTAACTTGGCAACAAGAGAAAAAATCTCACCAAAATCAATTTCCTCAACCTGGGAATAACCCTTTGCTACTAATCGAGCTTTGTATTTCTCCACTTTTCGTTTTGCATTCAACTTCTTTTTAAATACCCATTTGCAGGGAATGGTCTTTCTTCCAGTCGAAAACTCCACTAGATCTCAAGCCTCATTCTTATCCAGGGCTGCCATTTGTTCAACCATGGCCTTTTTCCAGAGTTTTCCATCCTTTGAATCCACTACCTCCCTAACAGTTCTAGGATCATCATCAGTAATAGAGAAAGCAAAATTTGAACGAAAATTAGGCGGAATATACCTTTCCGATAGCTTTTTTTCTCGAATGGATCTCCTCGATACTTGAGTATGAGGATCTTCTTTTTACGATTCATGTTCTTTTGGAGAGAATGATTCATCATCCTTTAACTCAAACTATTTCTTCTATGGTTCTTCCTTACTTGATAGAACTTCATGTTTGACAACATCTTTCATTTCTCTAAAGACCACATCTCGGCTATACACAACCTTCTTAGTTTATGGGTTCCAAAGCTTATAACCTATGAGACCATCTTTATACCCAATAAAGATACAGTTTTCAGTCTTCTTATCTAGCTTACTCACGTTTTTCTTTGGAACATGAACAAAGGCCTCACAGCCAAATACAATGAGATGTGTGAAAGAGGGTTTCTTACCAATCCATACCTCATGTGGAGTCTTGTCATCCGGTGCTAATTACGGTTAACGATTGACCAGGTAACATGCAGTACCCACTGCTTCTGCCCAAAATTCTTTCCCTAACCCGTCACCACTGAGGATGCACCTTGCATTTTCCATCAACGTCTTGTTCATCTTCTCTGGAACTCCATTATGTTGAGGTGTATAAAAAGGTAGTATTTTGCCTTGCTATACCACATTTCTTACAGAATTCTTCAAATTCATTCTCGCATAACTCTCCACTATAATCCGTCCTCAACACCTTAATTATTTTCTCTGTTTGATTCTCAACAAGAGACTTAAACTCTTTAAACCTGTCAAAGAATTCGGATATCTTCCTGAGGAAATATATCCAATTATTCCTCGAGGAGTCATCTATAAATGAGACATAATACATAGATTTTCCCAATGATGGAACCGACACAGATCCAAACACATCACTGTGCACTAGTTGTAAAATTCCTTCTGCCCTCGTTGCACCAGAGAGGAATCTTACCTAATTCTGCTTCCCATATACACAATGTTAACATAAATCAAAATCCAAAGAGCAGTTAGAGATACCTTCAACCATACCTTTACCATGTAGTAGTCGAAGACCCGTCTCTCTGATATGCCCTAGTCTTTGATGCCACAACATAACCTTTTTTCTAGAGACTATACGAGTTTTTTCTTCTTCAACTCCAATACTGGGAACAATGGAACTATTACACCCATCACTAATAGTGCTTCCTTGCAGCTTATAAAGAGTTCCAATCTGAACTTCCTTCAACAACACCATTGCTCCTCAAACCATCCAGCATGTTTCTTTTTCAAATATTGTTTTTACCCCCGCATCTTCCATTTTGCTTACATAAATAAAATATATGTCCAACCATGGGATGTGCAAAACACCAAGCAATGTTCTAATCCTTCCATCTGTAATGTCCCCGCTGGCCTAGGAAGCATAAGGAATGGTTATGCTAGCCTAAATTGGTTCTCGTAGGCTAAGTCAGAAAAGCTACCTAGGGAACTCAACTTTTGCCTAGGAAATGACTTTATAAAGTGAAAAAGGGAAAAAGGGAGACATGGGTCTTACGCAAGATAAAGTCACTTAAAATTTATAAAGTGTGCAAGCATAAAGTGACTTTAAAAGAAAATTAAAAAGTAAAGTGAGCGGGAGTTAATTCAATGAAGGAATAAAAGAGGGGACAAGGGGAGGCGCCCCTCATTCTTTCATTCACTCATTTTTGGAAATTAGATTTTGAGAGCTCTTGAGGGAAGAGTCTAGGGATTTTGGAAACCCTTGTGCATTTGTTGGTTTCAGTGTTGCAATGATACACCCTAGCTAGTTTCGGGAGGAAATCACTGAGGTTTCTTCAGCGGACTTCATTGCTACCGAGTTTATCTTATTGCAGTTGAGTTTCTTTAGTTGTTGGTCGATTTTCTTTGTGTGGTGGTTGGGATTTTTCATGGTGGGACGAATTTGCCTTTGAAGGGCGATTTCTCTATTGTTGTTGGGCACTATTCATACTAAAGGGCGTGTTAAGTCACTGTTGTGTGTTTTGGTATTGATTGGGCGCATTCCTGAGGAGCTGGGCGCACAATATTGGTGGACAAGACGTTGGTTGCATTGCTAAGGAGAGGATCTGAGTTATCTCTTGGCTATTGGTTGAATATATAGTGGGGGCGATTTGCATTGAAACTAAGCTTGGATCCGAAGGGTCGAACTGCTTGAAAGAGGGAGAATCTCCCCATAGAAATTTGTGGCCTCTCTACTGCACTTCTTTATCTGTGTTGGGTGCATCCTTGGATATTTGTGGGGTAAGTTTGCTAATAAAACTCACTTCTTTCATCGTTGGGAAGCATATTTTGTTGTGTGGATCGATCTACCATCTATCCCCTAGCAGATAGGGCTCTAATAACTATATTACAGCTGTGTGGGGGAGTGTTTACATAAAAGGGTTCATTTCTCTTCGGTCTTGGGCATCATCCATTGAATCTGGGCGTTATAATCAGCAGATCTGTGCCCCTAATATTATCAGCTGCTGCAACCATATTTGTTTTGCGAATTTCATCACACAGAGAGTTGGTAACTCCTGTTGAAGGCGTTGAGTTATACATTCATCCATAGGGTAGACGTCCCATTATTTTGCAAGGACAAACTGTTATGATTTAACCAGGTTCTCTTTTATTAATTGTTGTAATAATTATGAGTTGTTTCCATTGCATTATCGTTGTCATATTATTCAGTATCATTTGTGCTTGAATATTGTCATTGTGGTTACACAATAGAAAAACTTATCAGCTAGAACTATCAAGTATATGTTTACTGTGAATGACATGCTTAACAACCAACTGTTTATTTAATTTTTTGCACATTAAACTCAACAAATTATACAAGAGAAATCCAGGGGTTAGACTTTGTTATGTAGAAGCAGTATGGATATTACAGTTTGACAAAGGTACACGTATCCATAACCAAACAAAACTAAAAAAAGAAGAAGGAGTTGGAATATTACAGTGGTATCAGAGCATGTTTCTCTGCATCTGTGGGCTCTAAAGGGCATTTGTAATCAGATTTATGAGACCAGAAGACGAGCAGAACATTACCTATTAGAGACGTAGGGGAAGAACCCCAGATACCCCTAGGTGGGAAGAAGAAGAAGAGGTTAGAGAAGAAAGGACACGAGAGGTAGCACCATCTATCACACCTAAGGGCAAAGGAACTATGGGGGAAGAATATGATACTGGGATCAATAGTTTGTTCAATACCTTGAATGACTTGGCAAAGGGTCAAAAGGCCATGATGGACCTCATGGGGAAGTTTGCTAAGAATTCATTGAAGGGCACAACGAAGTAGAACCAGAATGGTGATGGGGGTTCAAACAATGGAGAAGGAAACCACTCACGCAATACCATGCAAAACCACCTCCACTTGCACACCAAATCCCCTAGACCCACTATGCCTCAATTTTTGGGGAATGAGGCCGCAAGTCCATTGATGTAGGTTGAGCAGAATGAGCCCTATAGGGCATATTTAGAGGAGTACCAGAGACTAGAAAATGATTTCCACTCAGCCATGTCCTTCATGGAGTTCTGCAATATGAAGAGCAGAAACCGACCAAGAGGGCCCATGAGGGCCATGACACACAATTTTGAGTTACAGCGTACCACTGGGAAAGTCACTATTCCAAACTTTGATGGGGATTCTAAACTAGATCATGGTGTAGAAGCTCGACACTTACTTCCAACTGCACTAGATGATAGAGACAAACGAAATTAAATTGGCCACCTTGCACCTGGATGGCGAGGCCCATGAGTGGTGGTACCATGGGTTAGTCACTTTGGGACATGTCAGGGTTACCTCCTACCTGGACTTCACACAGAGACTCATTGAGAGATTTGATAGGAAGGACCCTGAGCTTCACTTCAGAGAATTGGCTCAGCTCAAACAGACAGGTAGCCCAGAGGCCTATATATCTGAGTTTCAGAGGGTCGCGGTGCTGGTGTCAAACATTTCATAGGGTCTTCTAGTGATGTTGTTTGTTGAGGGGCTAATGGAGCCTCTACGAGGATGGGTCAAGGCCTACAAGCCTACCTCTTTACAGGATGCAGTCAATAGAGCTCGAGATATGCAGTATGCAGTACCTAAAATTCGGTTTCCGCCCAAACCCACTTTTACCCCGAGGACTAAGGACTTCTGACCACCTCAGAGAGATTGGGCCGACAAGCCCAAACTGGATGAAGAGACCAGGAGAGAATTGAGGAAAAAGAAATTGTGTTTCAGTTGTCAGGATTCGTGGGCATCAAGGTACATATGCGCTGGGAAGGATAGAATGGGCAAGGCCCACTACATTGAAGTATACTCTGACAGTGACAATGATGAGGATAAGGAGGTGGAGCTGGCACATGACCAGGGACATCCAACATCAGGAGAGGAGTCTTCACAGGCTGGGGCGAAGAGCCCAGTCATGGCCTCGATGTCAGGATTTCTGAGATATCATACCTTCAGGGTCAGAGGTGTCCTATAAGGGCACAAGGTAACCATATTGATCGATGGGGAAGCATCCCATAACTTCATTGATGGTAACATGGTCGAGAGGAGAGGAATTCCAACATAGGAATTTGATGGGTTCACAGTAGTCATAACCGGAGGCCACCATATGAGTTGCACCAAGTGGATTCCCAAGCTCACAATAACCATGGGAAACTACTCAATGACAGATGATTTCTTTGTGGCGAACATGCCAGACACAAATGCAGTGTTGGGCGTTCAATGACTTTACTCTATTGGGATATACACTATTGATCAGAGGACCATGGAGATGGAGTTCACAGGGTCGGATGGAAAGAAAGTGGTCCTACGAGCCATGCACTAGTACCCACCGAAGATTGTGTCATAGCACAACATGGAGGCAGTTATGAGGCATGGTGATATAGAGTGGGATGTAGAGTGTTTTATTTCTGACCGAGAGCTACCTCACCATCTGTAACAGCTTCCAGAGGACTTATAGGTATTACTCCGCAAACATCATAAAGTATTTAGTGACATTCATCCTGGCATTCCACCTGATAGATATTTTGAGCATATCATAGAGCTAGAGGAGGGGGTCCAAGCAGTTATCACAAACCCCTATCGCCATCCTAAAGTTTACAAATATGACATTGAAAAAACCATTAAAGAATTGTTGAAATTGGGCCACATCGTCCCTAGTTCCAGTCCATTTGCCTCTTTCGTTGTCTTAGTCAAGAATAAGGATGGTACTTTGCGGATGTGTATTGACTATAGGGCCCTAAACAAGAAGACAGTCAAGAATCGATACCCCATACCCAAGATCAATGAATTAATGAATAAGCTCAGGGGAGCCAAATTCTTCTCGAATATTGATCTTCGATTAGGGTATCACCAGATCGAGGTACGAGAGAAGGATGTACCTAGGAAAACCTTTAGATGCCACTATGGGCATTATGCGTTTTTGGTCATGCCATTCGGGCTAACTAATGCCCCTGCTACTTTCCAGTCGTGCATGAATCATGTGTTCAATAAGAAATTGAGAAAATTATTATTAGTCTTCTTTGATAATAACCTCATATACAGCAAAACATGGGAGGACCATCTGTGACATCTGGATGAAGTACTTGGTATTACAGAGAGTCAACAGTTGTATGCGAAGGAATCCAAGAGAGAATTGGGTATAATAGAGATGCTCTACTTGGGGCACGTGATTGGGATGAATGGGGTACCGGTACAACAAGAAAAGATCAGGGCAATCATAGAGTGGCCAACTCTTAGGAATGTGACAGAACTAAAGAGTTTCCTCGGTCTTTGCACTTACTACAGGAAATTTTTTAAGGGATTCTCACCATCATCCATTGAATCTGGGCACTATAATCAGTAGATCCGTGCCCCTAATATTATCAGCTGCGGAAACCATATTTGTTGGGAGAATGTAACATACCCACTACCTAAATTTAATTTTTTCGGTCCTCTGTCGGACTCGAACCCCTAAATAACCATGGAGACCCAGCGTAAGCTGGCTCTTTCTTTCTCCTACACGACCTTCTGCACCTTGACCGCAGTCTTCCCTGATCTTAATTTCAGGTTATCGGGGTTTCGTCTTTACCGTTGTCAAGAGTTCTTGTACTCTGCAATTCCCGATCACCGATGAACTCATTTTTGGCCTTATCCCCTCCCTGGCTAGGCTCCTAGTCCACACGACCGTGCACTCAAGACCACAGCCTTATAGATTTCCTTTTTGTCGGGGTTTCGGGTTTTCTAATATCAAAGTGCATATGCACCTTGGATCCGCGATCCTCCGATTTCCGACGCGCTCCAAAGTTCGCTAGTCCCCTGAGCCAGTCTTTTGGGGTCCATACAACCTCCCTCTATATGACCGCCACCTTACCTCTCCTCGGAGTTTCGGGGTTTTGGCCATGGGATTCCCGATTCCTCGAATCCCGACTCTCTTGTTTGTTGACAGCTAGACCCTTACGGTGGCACTATCCTCATTCTCTAATGGGCTGACAGCTGTCCCCCACTCATCGGGGTTTCAGACTTCGTGATTCCGAAATGCAGAGATTTCGTGTCCACGGAATCCCCGATATGTCGATCCCCGACTTTCTTCGGATCTCCGACACGCATCCTAAATGGATGGACGGTTTAGGTTAAGCCCTGGTCCATGCGACCACTTCTCGTATGACCGCAGCCTTTCCTCTCGTCGGGGTTTCGGACTTCGGTGTTTCACAATGTATGGACTTCTCGTCCCCGTGATTCCCAATTCCTGACACGTTCCTCTGCCACCCTAGCCTCCCGGGCTAGGTCTTTAGTCCACGTGACCAATGTCTCCGTGACCACAACCTTCCCTCTCGTCGGGGTTTCTGACTTCGGTGTTTCACAATGTATGGACTTCTCGTCCCCGTGATTCCTGATCCTCCGAATCCCGACTGACTGACAGTTGGCTCCCACTTATCGGAGTTTCGCAGTTCGCGATCCCAAAATGCATAACCACTTTGTCACCAGGATCCCCGATATCCCGATGACCCAAACACCGATCAACAACTTCCTGTCGGGCCTTTTCCTGATGGCGTCGATTGCTGCCACGCGTCCTCCTCAAGATGGACGGTTCTGATCTCTCCAGGATTTCGAGACTTGTAATGTCCCGATTCCTTTGACCTCAGGAACTCCGATTTCCTGAATACCGATATCCCGATGAAGGTCGGGACGTTTGCCTGGTGTAAGGAGGGTTAAACCCCGTGCACCTCCTATCCGTTCTGACGGTTGATGGGTAAATGGGCCAATATCTAACGGCCTAGATCCATTCCTCCCGCGCACACTCCAGAGACTAGACTCCGAGTATATTAACCTGATCCAACGGCTGAAGGGATTTTCGAATGAGATCAAACGACTTAAATTGTCCCTCCTTATGTATTCCTCCACTACTTCAGGGATGTGGAAAGATCAGTGGTTCAAATGTTCTCCTGGGCCTTGGGATCTATGATTCCGATTTCCTCGTTGTTCACGAAGACAGAGGGAAAATAGGGCAAGGTATGTAACGCCCTGGTTACTTTCGTCAGACTAACGGTCATGAATGGCTATGGGTCATCCGACGAGACCTCGTTCGTCGATTTGTTACTTATCCCTACACTACTATTTCGGAACCTTAAGAGGGTCATTCCTCCTCGCACAGGGTTATTAGGACTTGCCCATTTAAGTCCCTTCTTCCCAGTTCTTGGAAAACCTTTCCAAGGAGGGAATCTCTATGAAGAGTCCTATTCCGAGGCCTTTCTGGAAACAGACAAAGGTAAACAGCTTTCCGAGGATGGTCTGGAAGCCTAACATAGTTCAACCTAGGCATACTTAGATTCATTTATCAACGTAAGTCATGCATCGTTTCCTCTGTCATAAGAATATATCTATATATTCTTATCAAAACACTGCACAGGCATTTTTATACTGTAATCATTCATAATTTCACAGTTCTATGAGCATATATATCAGTATATGAATTTCAAGACACAATATGTAAAACACATATTAGAAATAACACCGAAAGTGTGTGCAACTGCTGAGAGGGGTGTTCGTTTCCACCCAACCGTAGGCGTAGCGACTCCCAGCGGATTTACCACTAGCCACCCTCGAGCTGAGACCACGATGCTCTGAGACTGCGTCTCTCTGTCTGCAAGTGACCAGGAGCGAAGGTTGCAATCCTTCCTCTCTTCTATCACATACTCTGCATCATGAAAGAGTTCCCCTCATGTCTGCCCCCACGATCGTTTCTGGCATACGCCTTATCCTCTCGCGAGGTTGCGTGTGGCACGATTACCCTTGTGCCGATCAGGCCTGATGGCTCTACGGATGGGCGGTTCACCATCCCATCCCTCATCAAGCCATCAACCTACCAGTGTTCAAGGCATTAATTCAGGGCCAGCGAGACGCTTTTGGTTCTCCGGGCCAGTGGAGTCCAAATATGGTGTTAATCCTCGGTGGAAGTTAACGCCACCTTTCCAGGTGCCCTCCTCCGCCATCATGGTCTCTTTTTCTGCACATCACCTCTCAACAGTCCTGCAATATAAATTCATAATGTTATTACATTCACCAACCTTCTTCATAAGGTCCATTCACGTCATACATTCACATTGTCATCATGCTTTAGCATGGTAATTCCTATATTAGGATTAATTACAAGTTTGGGGGAAACAGGGTGTTACAATTCCCTCCCCCTTAAAGGAACACCGTCCTCGGTGTTGTTTCTCAAAACACATGCCATGCCTTTCTTATTCGGCCACCTCAAGAGTCTTGATCTTCATCATCTTCCTTCAATAATTCCTGGACAACAAGCACACTAATTCACAATTTTGTGCAAAACATCTTACTGATGTTTAAATTTCAGAAGAAAAGGAAAATTCATATTCTTAGCACAATACTTATCTGTGCAGTTCGCAAATCTGTATCCGCATGGTAATTTTGTTATCATGCTCATCGTTCTCCCTGACATACCCGTTGGATGCATAATTCCAACTCATTAGCTCACAAAAGCCATCATAATTTCATCTTTCTTTCCAAGGTTTTCCTTGGACGAAAAACTACCCACTGTGTGCATTATCCCAATAGTTTTCACTAATTATTAAGGTCTCTTCTTCCTTGCGGTCACTCACCCTCCAGGCTCAGGCTCAGGTATCCCCTTCACTATTATAGAGCCCCTCGGGCGACCCATCTTGCCCTGCCAAGGTTTTCTCGCACAAGAAGAATTTTAGAGACTCTATCGAGTCTTACAGTCAAGGGGTCCCTCGTACTTGCTCTGCCAAGGCGTCCCTCCGGCTGGTGTTACCTCAATACAAATTTATTTCAGGCGATCATGACTCATCATAGGGTTTTCATGGCTTAGTAGTAGCCATGTTCATCTCCTTCAGTTTTGACGGCCTTCAATTGTTCCTTTCTGAACATGTCTTTTCTTCTCACCTGTATCACAGGTATACAAAATTCATGAGTCATCATTATCAATTCTAACTTAAAAAAAAAAATTATTGCAAACCTGTCACCCACAGATTTGTACATTCTCACGATTTGTTTTCATATTTGTTCCGCACAGGAACCAAATTCATAATTATGGGACTTTCCTCCCCATACCGGTTTGGCTCAGCAGGCAATTGGACTTCATTATGGGCTTACAATGCTGCCATATCCAAGACCCCTTTTGCTCCCTGCACTTTCAACTTTATTTGGCAAAACAACTTGTTAGATTTTCCATGCATATATATATATATATATATATATTATTGCACCTTTACTACATCGCCATAACAATCTTAAAATTGTGCATACTTAATGATTAAATTACTTCCTCAAAAGGAAATACCATTCCTTACAGTTTGGCCCAGCAAAATCGGTCTTTCCTATGGGCTTACCTTACTGCCATATCTATGACCCCTGCTTCCTGCAATTCATTCCTCAATCAGCCAAGAAAAATGGTTAGATTCTCTATGTACATATAAATATATATATATTCAAATGTAATTCAACATTTCAAAGGGTTTTAACATAGGTGCCACTACCCATGGCCGCATTCATTCCCAATGCATTCTTGCATCGATTTCAATTTCGTCACACTTTAGGACCGGCTCTAGGTCATGGGGTGTTGGGATTTAACCGATCCTCTCCTCATATGGTTTTCTCGTTTTCATTCATTCTTACAACAGAATCCACGCTTCCTGTTATAGGCCGACCACGACCCCAAATTAGTACATATTAGACTTAGAAGTTTTGCATGAATGCGCTCACGCATTATGCCTTCATTAATAATCGTGGTGCCAATACTCATGGCCACCCATATTTGATTTTCTCCAACACCTACACCTCGTGAGTAAAAAATGTTGAAAGGTCCTCCTTCCTCAACGAGAAATCCATTGTCTGTCCTTTATGCAAATATGAATTTCCTGGAAGTAATTCCATGCAACGTGCTATCTATGAGCACTTTTGTTTCCAGTCGTTCCTTGATTGGTCCACGCGTTCATGACATATCAGTTCATGAATTCTTCTGAGGGTTACAACCAGTGTTTACTACCAGAGGTTCATGCCTCCATTATTCAGGTCATCCTCCCCGAATCATACCCTACTCGGGTATCCAAGGCATACAACTACCCTTTTCAATTTTCAGGTATAGCATGCAATAATAAATATTTCGGAAAGGGTTCTTACCAAATCCCTTCATACCTGGTGCCACACGGGCACGAATACCTTTATACATGTTCTTGGCTGCTTGCACCCTTTCTCTGTCCTCTAACTTATCAGTAGTACTTTAGCGGGATTTCCATAGTCCCGTCAACAACCTTTCGACCGCAGCCTTTCCATGGTCACCCTCTGCTTGAGGTTGTTCATTACTGGCAATTGTCTTCCTCAACAGTTCCAATATTATTTCTTTCTACACATGACATGCACCATAGGCATATTAATCGTCATGAAATTGAAATGCAAATATCATAGCGTTTAATTAATGAAAATATTTTCAGGCATGTCTAGCATATCTGTATGCACTTCATCACATTATCCTTAATGTTTTTCATGAGAGTAACATAACAGTTCTCAATCATCTTCATAGCGTTACAACCATCATTATTATGGTGTCAAAGCATTTTTTATTCATCAATGTACTAACTTCCTCATTCCATAGAATGTAATGCACAGCAAGGGAAGAATTGAGGGCTCTCCCCTTCTCCCAATTCTTTCTACATCGCCTGGGCTTTTCAGCCCAGTCAAGTTATCTCTAAGGACTCACTGCCTTTCCTTAATCACAGCTTCAACCGAGCTATATCGATTAAACGTACTCATTTATTCAGTTAATCATACTCAGGGGTTTACTGGCCTCTTACCAACCAAACTGGTTTCCACAAATGCTCCTTGTCCAAACTTCAACAATTATCAGGGTTGTGACTCTGTTCTTCTGACAGAGACCTTATATAGTTCCTTCACCAGGAACTCCTTCAGCATGCAACTTCCTTGTTGTAGATCCAGCACCACCTGTGATGGCCTCAACCTTGAGTTATCTTTTTAGTGGTCTACCAAATATTCCCTTAAGGGATATAACATGCATCTTTGTTATCTTTCATCTACGATGTACTTAACCACTTTCATATTCCTAGGCCTTCATGTAGCTATCATAGTTATATTTCATAGCCTACATACATTTCCAWTTTTTTTTTTTAAATTAGTCATCTCAGGATTGTTCACAGTCCTTCTCATTGTGATCTGCAAAGGCATAACCATTTGCCTCTTATCATGACAATAGAGCATCCTTGCTCGTTTACTCTTTCATTTAATTGTACTAGATCTTTCCCGGGGATATGGAGTACATTCCCTTTAAGCTATCCTTCAAGACAGATCCTTCATGATTCTTCAGAACGAAGTCAATCATGCATCCATGGTATTCATTCGATTTTGGAAAGTGTAAGTCTTGCCTCATGTTTCACTCATCAAGGCCATCATGTTGGGCCTTTAGTATATTTATACTCTTACATCATACATGT
>JZKD02S1675315.1:14911-30661 GCA_000966675.3 Picea glauca
TGACTAATCCCTTTATATGAAGAGGGGACTAAGTGTGGTGCAGCTTAAAACATGCTTGAAATCACTTTTAAGAAGGCTAAAGGCCTTCCCCAAATCTCAAAAACCTTACAATGTGTAATTTTAGCACAGGTGTGCGGGTCTTAGTGGAGACAGAGGCGCATTGAGCGCATGTGTGCAGACCGAAACGAGTTAATGGGCACAGGTGCGCAGAACAGAACTGTGACTTAGGCGCATGTGCACACAATGCCCGTCTGTGGGCCAAAAAACCCATGCACAGGTGACACACGGCCATGGATGAAAATTCTGGATGGAATTCTCCCAATTCAACTTGGAATTGGATGATTAGCAGGTCGGCTTAGGCTAGTTAATGCACCTGCAAGTTAAATAAACCAAAAGAAGAGCTAGAAAAACCCAAATGAGGTAGGAAATTGATACCTTTCCCCAGTGGAGTCGCCAATCTGTTGCGCCTCTTTCGTCACCTTAGTGAGAAAAATAGAGGTGCTTGCAAGCTTAGTTGGGTTTGCTAAGCAGGATAGCTGTAAGGAAAAGGGTTAGAGAAAGAAATATAAAAGAACAAATAAGAATTAAATTAAGAAATAAAACAACAACTAAATTAATGAGCATAGAGACATTAGGACAAAAGAAACAATGAGACCCATGTCACCAATGATAAGGCTGATATCATTGAAAGAAAACACCGAGAAGAAAGAGCACTATGAGTCCCTTCTTACTCCAAGGGAGGGCTCTTGGACCCCCACAAATAAGCTCTTCTTACAACTTTGAAAATGAAAATGAAAATGGTGAAAGAATTATTTGCTAATCGACTCAAGGGGTGAGATGGATTGCCCAATGCAATGATGTTATTATACTCTTGATGAGAATAGAGGATTCCTCAAGAGAATAGTGGCAGCATAACTTTGCTATGAATTCCTTGAAAAATGAAATGTATCCATGGCCTTTTTATAACATTCCTTTGAGGTATTGTCCAACTAGTTTGTAGTGTATAAAGAGACTAATTAGGGAATTTCTAGGTCTTTGACCAGCCACCCAGTCGAATCCAGTCCAGATTTGAGTGTTAAATCAACTTGGAAGCTGAACCAGAAATGGGTGGGAGGCCGACCACTCTCATAAATGCGTCGTTTCTCAGGTGCGCGGCTTTTTGCGAAAACATTCGCGCATCGTGTGCATGTGCGTGATTCTTGCGTTTTTGTTTTGTGCATGTGCACGTGCGCCCTGTGTCTTCATAGCGCCCTTTAATTTTTGCACTAGTTGTATAGTTTTTGACCCTTTGGAAATGTTTTTGTGTTAATTATGGTCCATGGGTGACCTCATAACTTTTTGACGATGCTGAATTCTTGTAACCATTTGTGGACGAAATTTCAGTGATAACACCCACCACCAAACCCATGAAGCCCCAGCATCATTCCAATTGTGGTTTTCACCAAATGAAGAGTGTAATGTGGTTCCTACAATGATTCCCGCATTCCCAACATGTATGGCACATGAGAATACCTTCGCAAAGCTACAAAAAAAAAAAAAAAGTTATTTCCCTAAGTTAATAGTGTAATTATTCTCTACAAGTCAAAGTGGTATGCATGTCATCTCACAATAATTTGCACATGTAGTGCTAGTAATGTATGAGAATCCACTAGAAACATCTAGAAGTATCATGGAGATTCCAAAGGGATTCCAATCCCCTATACTTAACCTTAATTCAAGCTATCAAAAACCTAGGCAAAGGAGAGAAACGGGTTCACATTCTTTAGTCATCATTGATATTCAATAGTTTGGGGAAGATACTAAAAGAGAAAGGAGAAAGAAACATGTTGTATAGGGCTATATAATACACAATGTTTCATAACTTAGAAGAAAATTTGGGAAACTTTGTAATCCATATTGTAATCCCCATAATATAAAAATATGAAAGGCCAACCCTTCATTTCTTGTTGGTTTTTCCGTATTGGGTCTCCAGGGTAAATATTTGTGTTCCAATGTGTGTGTCTTTGCTATTTTAGTTTTTCTTTCATGTCACATTGTGTTAAATAATCCGGCTAGTGTGTTTTATTTCCTATTTAAAATAGAAAAAAGAATAGTCAAGCATAGTCTTATTATAGTCATTGTAGTTGTAGCTCTCTTTTGTAAGATGACCATTGGAATATCCAAGGTAATTTATAGATCACAGTGTTATGGTGATTAATCTTGTCTTAGTGGCATAACACTTTAAGGGGTGTCTTGTGGTCCCAATGGGTTATGTTAGTAAAACCTTAGTGGTCATCTACATTTACATGGATTGATAGTGAGGGTCCCAAGTGGCCCCACACTTAGGATCAGAGACTATGTCCAAGTTACCTTAACACCTATATATAATAGGTGACATCCTTGTTTGCATTCACCAAGAACCAAGTATTGAGCTTATTGTTCATATTGTAAGGTTTCCATTGCACCCTTGTACAAATCTCATATGTATTGGGTTGGTATTTTAATGTGATTATTATTGTTATTGGGTTTAATTAATATGTAGGGATGCAATATTTACTTGGCCAAATATATACATGTACACATTTATACAAATCTCATATGTATTGGGTTGATATCTTAATGTGATTATCATTGTTATTGGATTTAATTAAGATGCAAGGATGCAATATTTGTTTGGTCAAATATATATTAAAACCTTAGTCACTTACAAGTGGTTTCAAGTGTGTTCAGTTATACCACATTTTCTTCTTTGTCTCCTTGAGTCAATCTTAAGGGGGTTGTTGGTGTCATGGTGGTTAATCTTGTATCAGTGACATGACCTTTTTAAGGGGCTTCTTATGGTCTCAATGGATTATGTTAGGAAACCTTAATGGTTGATTATTGTCACTTAGATCAAACATTAACTATCCCTACTAGTACCACACCTAAAATTAAGGCCCATATGTAAGTTAACCTAACACCTATAACTATAGGAGGTGAAAACATCATTTGCATTCACCAATTATTGAGCTTAATGTTCATATCTCAAGGGTATAGTTGTTACCACATATAAATCAATTGCATATTGAGTTGATATCTTAATATATGATTATCATTGTTCTGATATTTAATTATTAATCATTTACATTATCACTGATTTAACCAAGCAGTATTGGGAAAATCTTCCATGCACATGAAGGGACAGTGGGAAGATTAGAAAATTATCACATGTAGGCTCCATAATGGTGCATGCGCGATAGGGATCATGGTGATGTGGCCCTTAATGGTTTGGCATGAGGTATACATAAGTTGTGACAAGTGGAAGGAACACAACCTTTTATACCAAGCATGGGACTGATCAAAATAAATGGTGAGAAAGGAGTGAATTCACTTTGCCCATTATTGACTAGATTGCAAGGTTGAGGTTGTCAAGGAAAAAGGACAAGGTCATTAATGATCCTAAGATGTGGTGGGTGGTTTAAGGGGGGAGTGGGGACATGTTTCTCATGCATGATATGACTATAGCAATGAGGTGGCAAGGAAAGGATATTGTTGTTAATGAGATGAATACACAATGGGTGGTCACAACGAGTGAGGACATGACTCTAGTAGGTGAAGTGACTAGGAACACAACATTTTGTACCAAGCGTAGGACCAATAAAAATAAATGGTGAGCAAGGAGTGAATTCACTTTGTCCATTGTTGACTAGATTGCAAGGTTGAGGTCGTTAAGGAAAAAGGACAAGGTCATTAATGATCCTAAGATGTGGCAGGTGGTTAGAGGGGGGAGTGGGGACATGTTGCTCATTCATGATATGACTATAGCGTTGAGGTGGAAAGGAAAGGATATTGTTGTTAATGAGATAAAGACACAATGGGTGGTCACAACGAGTGGGGACACGACTCTAGTAGGTGAAGTGACTAGAAATTTAAGGTAGTAGGGGAAAGGACATTGTTGTAAATGACATTGAGACGAGGCAGGTGGATAGGATGGGGCATGGGGACACAATGCCCATAAGGATGAATACAGAGCTAAGCTAGTAAAGGGCTCAATAGTTTCATTGTTGGTTACTTCCATCAAGGTTGCAATGCTACAGATACAAAAAAACGTCACAATTATTAATAGAATTGATCATTGACCAATGTATTAGGTAGGTCAAGATACTAATGCTAGAAATTTGAATGAACATTCTTTCTAATGTGGTGATGGTCACTGTGGGTGATGGATGTAGTGTACAATTGTAGATAGTAGAATGGAGGATTTCCAATGAGTTGACTTCCACCATCATCATATTCAATTTTGTATTGGTGACATTACTCTTATTGATTGGTTGCATTATTTATCAACGCGTTAAAAACATATTTCACAACCATTGTAATATTTTCGGACAAGCATTTGTTTTATGTATGACCATTAAGAAAGGGTGATAGAATTTATGTTTTAAAAATAGTCATATCATATGTACTATGTATCTTTGTACTTTTGTTGTAAGTGATTTTAAAAAGTCGAGTCCTTAAGGGATTAATTAAGTCGCATGTCCATTTTATGATTACATCATGGTGGTTTCCCAACTTACATATCTCTCATTAGACATATCATTATAGATATTTGATATTATTCACTCAATAACGTATCAACAATCTCCTCTCTTTTTGTGTCTTTTACATATCTCTCATTAGACATATCATTATAGATATTTGATATTATTCACTCAATAACGTATCATAAATCTCCTCTCTTTTTGTGTTTTTGTGCATGTATGAACAAATTTTATATAAAGAAAAAAAAATTGTATAGCATTGTATATGTGCAAATTTTATATAAAACAAAAGTGTTTTTGTATATCATTAAGATTGTCCATAACACAATTACGGACTTTTCATATCAAGTAAAGAGTTGGTTATGGATTTTTCATATCAAGTAAAGAGTTTGGATCCTAAATTTTAATTAATAGCCATGCGTAATAAAAACAAGGGTCGGATAGAGATCCACTAATAGAGACTCCTTTCATCATAAGAAGTATAAATTTTATACAACAACAAAAAAAAACATCCTAGTTCCCTAACCTTTAGGAAAATCTAATATAGGTGCAACATAAAAAGGATGAGGGATGTTGAAACAAAGTTTATTTTTCTTCTCTAAATCCAAATCTCCATTTTCTCTAGTTACGGAGACGCCCTTAGTTCTAAAAAAGAGTCAAAAGGTCTCTTGGGATTTTTGGGTTTCAGGGTTCGACTATTCACGAAGTATGTTTTTTAATAGCAACTCCAAAGTCCTGGTACAGAAGTCTCGAAAAAGTGATTGTTTAAAAGGAATTGAACCGATTTTAAATTAACAATTAAAAACATTAACGGATTTTTAAGCCTTTCACATGTTCTTTTTGTTAAATTCGGCAGCATCGACAGTCATTCTCGAATGAGAGGCCATATGGGCCACCCTAATACTAGCCAGGGAGATTTGGAGAATCAATGACAAAAGACAGGGGGAACGGACAACCTCTATGAGTCAAACCAAAAGTCAGGATGAACGAGATGCTATGTGAGTCTAATGCAAAAGTCAGGGGGAATGTACAACCTCTGTGAGCATAGACAGTCTAGTGCAAAAGTCAGGGGGAACATACAACCTCTGTGAGCATAGACNAAATCATCTTTGACTCAGTCAAAGATAGTATAATGTCTGCAATGACTTCGTTGATGACTGCCAAGGACTGTATGGATACCTTGGTGAATCTGTATGAGAAATAGGCTCCAAGTCAGAAAATGACACTTAAGTACAAGCTTAAGTATTTGAAGATGGAGAAAGGTGAATCAGTGGCATCTTTCTATTCCAGGATAGCTCAGATCAGAGATCATCTTTTGGTCACAGGGGTGACAGTGGACGATAATGATTTAGTGCAGGCCATTTTTTACGGCCTTCCTTCTTCATGGGAGACCTTCTTATCCAGTGTAAGTGGGAGAGAGATTTAGCCCACGTTTGAGAGGTTATGTCATGATTGCCTCCAGGAGGAGAGTCGCATGGCTACTAGGAGCGAGCCAATGAAAGAAGAGCACTCATATTTAGCATCAAGATTCAAGGGAAAGAAGAAAGGCACTTTCCAGAAAGGCTCTCAATGGAAGCCAAAAATCAAAGGTACATTCAAAGGCAAGAATATTGATACATCTAAGATTAAATGCTTTAGTTGTAATAAGTTGGGCCGTTTTGCTAAAGATTGTTGGTTTAGAAAGAAATATCCTAGGAAAGGGAAACATCATGCCTCAACTAATGAGGATGATGGATCCAAAAGAAATTAGAAAAGTCCTTCTAATGAGAAAGAAAATAGGAAAGAATATTATTTGGTTTCTGCTTTATCTAGTTCAGTTTCCACGGGGTCGAAAACTTGGTTAGTAGACAGTGGTGCATCAAAGCACATGACAAGGTACAAGGAGATCCTCTCAGATTTCGAGACAAAATCTTTTATAGAGAAGGTCAAGCTTGGGGATGAAAAATGTTACAAGATAGAGGGAGTAGGATCTATCTCCTTCAAATTTGAATATGGTGCTAGACTTCATGTTGATGAAGTATTATATGTTTCAGGGCTCAAGAAGAATCTACTATCAGTTGCAACCCTTGAGGACAAGGGATATTGGGTGATATTAAAGGACAAGAAGGCACTACTATGGGGTAAAGGTAGCCACTTAAGTACAGCAGAACCCATTGGAACTTGCAGTGGAGGACTGTACGTCATGTCAGGATAGTCAGTTCAGGCATTGGCTCATGATGTGACTAGCTCCAGCGAGTTGTGGCACGGAAGACTTGGACATCTTCATTACAAATCTCTTCCAGATCTACAGAATATGGTATGTGGCATGCCCTCTATTTCTCTTAGTAAAAATGAAATTTGTAAGGGATGCATGCTAGGTAAAAATATAAAGAAAGCATTTCCTAGTAGTGACAACAGAGCTCAAGGCATCTTAGATCTGGTTCATTCTAATGTATGTGGTCCCATTTCATCTCCCTCACTCAGTGGTTGTTTGTATTATGTCATTTGTATTGATGATTACTCAAGAAAATGTTGGATATATCTTCTTAAAGCTAAAAGTGACACATTTGATAAATTCAAAGAATATAAAGCCTTTATTGAAAAGTAGACAGGGAAACACATCAGAATCCTTAGAATGGACAATGGAGGACATTTTGAATTTCTTCAATTTGAGGATTTCTGCAAGTCAGTAGGAATCAATAGACAGTTGACCGTGCCATATAACCCTCAACAAAATGGTGTTGATGAGAGGAAAAAAAGGACTATTTGTGAGGCAGCAAAAGCAATGATGTTTGACCAGGATCTGCCAAATTATTTATGGGCAGAAGCTACCTCCACTACCGTGTATATTCAGAACAGGTGTCCACATGATTTTTTGAAGGAAAAGACTCCTGAAGAAGTCTTCTCAAGGATCAAACCTGAAGTAGGGAATCTAAGGATATTTGGATGTCTTGTGTATATTCATGTCCCTAAGGAAAAGAGGACAAAGATGGAACCCTCAGGCGAGAAAGGGGTTTTTGTGGGGTGAAATGAGAACTCCAAATCTTACAGGATTTATGTACCACGTCAGAGGAAAATATAGGTAAGAAAAGATGTGACTTTCCATGAGGAAGATGCATTTAAGAAATCCAGATAGCTTCAGCAGGATTCAGAAGCAGTTCAGCCAACTTCACCCTCTTATGAAAATGAAAATTCAGATGATCAGAGGGAGGAACCTCCTGAAGGGCCAAGTAATGAGCCCCTAGAACCCGCTGAAGTGTTAAAAAGAACTCTTGAAGAACCTCCATCCAAAAGGAATCTAGGGTGGCTTAAAGAAATAGTGCAGGAAGAAGAAAGGATAGTTGCTCCCAAAGGAACTTTCAGGGAAAGGAAGAGGCCTCATAGGTTTGGAGGCTATGTTGCATTGATGAGCAGCATTAGTGATGTTGAACCTTCTTCATTTGAAGAAGCAGATAAATTACAAGTATGGAAGGATTCCATGCTTGAGGAATACAGGTCTATTATAAAGAACAATGTTTGGGACATTGTGCCAAGGCCAAAAGACAAATCAGTGGTTTCTTCCAAAAGGATCTACAAGA
The DNA here is from genome assembly GCA_000966675.3 of Picea glauca. Classification (NCBI taxonomy): domain Eukaryota; kingdom Viridiplantae; phylum Streptophyta; class Pinopsida; order Pinales; family Pinaceae; genus Picea; species Picea glauca. The sequence continues at coordinate 22,968 of JZKD02S1675315.1, forward strand.
TCAAACATGTATATGATGGAAGTGTGGAAAAGTTCAAAGCAATATTTGTAGCCAAAGGCTTCACTCAGAAAGAAGGAATCGACTACAAAGAGACTTTTTCTCCTGTAGCTAGGTATACCTCCATTCGAGCTATTATTTCTTTAGCTTCTGTACTTGGTTGGAAACTACATCAGATGGATGTAAAAATAGCATTCTTGAATGGAAAGATTAAACAGGAGGTCTTTGTGGAACAACCAGATGGTTTTATACTTCATCAAAAAGGAACTCATGTATGCAAGCTAAGGAAGGCCTTGTATGGTCTAAAGCAGGCTCCTAGAGTTTGGTATGATAGGATTGATGGATTTCTTAAAAGCCTGGGCTTTCAAAAAAGTGATGCTGATGCAAATCTATACTTCAAGGTAAGAGGTAACCAACCTGTTATACTAATCATTTATGTTGATAATCTCTTTCTAATAGGAAATGAAGCGCTAATAGCCTGGTGTAAGAGGGATCTAACCTCAGAATTTGAGATGAAAGACTTAGGCTTGATGCATTATTTCCTATGATTGGAAGTGTGGCAAAGATAGGGCAAGATATTTCTGGCACAAGGAAAATACACAGTGGATGTACTAAAGAGGTTTGGTATGATGGATTGCAAATCCATGTCTACTCTGATGGTTACCAACCTGAAGAAGCTGCATGATTCTNATACAGGTTCAGATTTGGTGGATCCCACCATGTATAGGCAGTTGATTGGATCATTGATGTACATGATCCACACTAGGCCAGATATATGCTATGCAGTGATTGCAATGAGTTAGTTCATGACTGAACCGAGATAGAGACACTGGGTGGCAGAAAAGCACATCTTGAGATATCTCAGAGGGACCATTACTTATGGTCTAAGATATACATCCAGTGGTGGTTTATTTTTGCATGGGTATGCAGATGTTGACTGGGAAGGAAGCCCAGTGGATTGGAAGAGTACTTTCAGATACTGCTTCAGTTTAGGATCCGCTATGATCTCTTGGTCAAGCCGAAAGTAGGGATCCATTGCATAGAGTGTTGAAATAATGTAACTGCAAAGTGTATTCTTATTATTATTTGATATATTATTCATTGGATCAATCCCCATTGTGGATTGATCATGTCGGTTGTTGCAAAAGGACCAAATCCCCTTTTGCAGATTGGTCATAATGTAATTGTAAAAGGAAAAAGAAGAAGTCGGCCCCAGAATATATCAAGAGGCCCTGAAATATAATAAAGGTGGTTATAACCACCCAGTTGGAGAAGTCAGCCCTGCNTTGAAAAGTAGACAGGGAAACACATCAGAATCCTTAGAATGGACAATGGAGGACATTTTGAATTTCTTCAATTTGAGGATTTCTGCAAGTCAGTAGGAATCAATAGACAGTTGACTGTGCCATATAACCCTCAACAAAATGGTGTTGATGAGAGGAAAAAAAGGACTATTTGTGAGGCAGCAAAAGCAATGATGTTTGACCAGGATCTGCCAAATTCTTTATGGGCAGAAGCTACCTCCACTGCCGTGTATATTCAGAACAGGTGTCCACATGATTTTTTGAAGGAAAAGACTCCTGAAGAAGTCTTCTCAAGGATCAAACCTGAAGTAGGGCATCTAAGGATATTTGGATGTCTTGTGTATATTCATGTCCCTAAGGAAAAGAGGACAAAGATGGAACCCTCAGGCGAGAAAGGGGTTTTTGTGGGGTGCAATGAGAACTCCAAAGCTTACAGGATTTATGTACCAGGTCAGAGGAAAATATAGGTAAGAAAAGATGTGACTTTCCATGAGGAAGATGCATTTAATAAATCCAGATAGCTTCAGCAGGATTCAGAAGCAGTTCAGCCAACTTCACCCTCTTATGAAAATGAAAATTCAGATGATCAGAGGGAGGAACCTCCTGAAAGGCCAAGTAATGAGCCCCTAGAAGCCGCTGAAGTGTTAAAAAGAACTCTTGAAGAACCTCCATCCAAAAGGAATCTAGGGTGGCTTAAAGAAATAGTGCAGGAAGAAGAAAGGATAGTTTCTCCCAAAGGAACTTTCAGGGAAAGGAAGAGGCCTCATAGGTTTGGAGGCTATGTTGCACTGATGAGCAGCATTAGTGATGTTGAACCTTCTTCATTTGAAGAAGTAGATAAATTACAAGTATGGAAGGATTCCATGCTTGAGGAATACAGGTATATTATAAAGAACAATGTTTGGGACATTGTGCCAAGGCCAAAAGACAAATCAGTGGTTTCTTCCAAAAGGATCTATAAGATCAAACATGTAGCTGATGGAAGTGTGGAAAAGTTCAAAGCAATATTTGTAGCCAAAGGCTTCACTCAGAAAGAAGGAATCGACTACAAAGAGACTTTTGCTCCTGTATCTAGGTATACCTCCATTCGAGCTATTATTTCTTTAGCTTCTGTACTTGGTTGGAAACTACATCAGATGGATGTAAAAATAGCATTCTTGAATGGAAAGATTGAACAGGAGGTCTTTGTGGAACAACCAGATGGTTTTATACTTCATCAAAAAGTAACTCATGTATGCAAGCTAAGGAAGGCCTATAATGGTCTAAAGCAGGCTCCTAGAGTTTGGTATGATAGGATTGATGGATTTCTTAAAAGCCTGGGATTTTAGAAAAGTGATGCTGATGCAAATCTATACTTCAATGTAAGAGGTAACCAACCTGTTATACTAATCATGTATGTTGATAATCTCTTTCTAATAGGAAATGAAGCGCTAATAGCCTGGTGTAAGAGGGATCTAACCTCATAATTTGAGATGAAAGACTTAGGCTTGATGCATTATTTCCTATGATTGGAAGTGTGGCAAAGATAGGGCAAGATATTTCTGGCACAAGGAAAATACACAGTGGATGTACTAAAGAGGTTTGGTATGATGGATTGCAAATCCATGTCTACTCTGATGGTTACCAACCTGAAGAAGCTGCATGATTCTNATACAGGTTCAGATTTGGTGGATCCCACCATGTATAGGCAGTTGATTGGATCATTGATGTACATGATCCACACTAGGCCAGATATATGCTATGCAGTGATTGCAATGAGTTAGTTCATGACTGAACCGAGATAGAGACACTGGGTGGCAGAAAAGCACATCTTGAGATATCTCAGAGGGACCATTACTTATGGTCTAAGATATACATCCAGTGGTGGTTTATTTTTGCATGGGTATGCAGATGTTGACTGGGAAGGAAGCCCAGTGGATTGGAAGAGTACTTTCAGATACTGCTTCAGTTTAGGATCCGCTATGATCTCTTGGTCAAGCCGAAAGTAGGGATCCATTGCATAGAGTGTTGAAATAATGTAACTGCAAAGTGTATTCTTATTATTATTTGATATATTATTCATTGGATCAATCCCCATTGTGGATTGATCATGTCGGTTGTTGCAAAAGGACCAAATCCCCTTTTGCAGATTGGTCATAATGTAATTGTAAAAGGAAAAAGAAGAAGTCGGCCCCAGAATATATCAAGAGGCCCTGAAATATAATAAAGGTGGTTATAACCACCCAGTTGGAGAAGTCAGCCCTGCAAGTGAAGAGACACTTCACACGTGCCAGTCTTGTATAAATAAGGAGGCTAGCGCCTCACTTAGACACACAACTCACTTGCTCATTGAGAGACAAGTTTCAGATCTACAGTTAGAGAAGAAGGAGAGAGTGTGGCGCATCATTGGGAGAGGATATTTTGTATTAGTTTGAGTTATCTCTTGGCATTGTATTGGCTATCTATAATAAAGAATTTTTGTTGGGTTTTCTTCCCCTAGAGGGTTTCCCGAGATAAATGTTGTGTCTCTTGTGATTGTGTCTTTCTCAGTGATCTTGTATTATGCTATTGTCATCTATTGAAATGCAAGGAACTATAATAATGGCTTAAACATTAACATGGTATCAGAGCCAAGATGAAGAAAGCATCTTTCGCAAGAGAAAAGTGAAAAATGTCACTGTTACCGTACATTAAAATTATGTTTTTTTGTTGGTGAGGTATTTCAGCCCTAAAACCATCTAGAAAAGTGTTCCCTCCCCCAAAGATCATTTTGGCACCTTCAACACACCTTTTCAGTGGCTAGATATCCCAGAAAGTGAAACCCTACTTTTCACAAAGTACCAGAAAACCAGAGTACCAGAAGTACCAGAAAACCAGAAGCACCAGTCCATAAATCCGCAGATCAAGTTTGAGGGGGTAAAATTTGGATTTTTGAAATTTTGACTGCACCAGCTTACTCACCTCAACTCAGTGCATCTATCCCCTGAATAAGAATTTCAAAATTTGAAGTTTGAAAAATTAGGGTTTCCTCATAAAACCCTAAGTTGCAGTTGTAGTTGCAGTCTCAGAACCAGTTGTAGTTGTAGTACCAGTTGCATTTGCAGTCGTACTACCAGTTGCAGTCACCCTTGAAGTTTTTAAAGAGTTGGTAATGATTAACGATGATGTTAGATGGTGCCACCACCTACAAATGTTATCAGAGGTATGTACTCACATATGTTTGAACGGTTAAACTTTAAAGAGTATTTGCAGGAGAAGAGATCTCTTGCCATAGATCCAAAAGGATCTCAAGATCCAACACATTCAGAGGAATGATGCAACCCAGGTGTGATTATTTTGATATGCATCCATTTGNACATATGCAAAGCGGTCACAGGTTTACCAAAACTCAAAGGTGACCATGAAGGCGTATGCAATGGATGTGCACAAGAGAAGAACATCAAGAACCCGTTTCCGAAGAGCGACAGCAAAGCAAAAGGAGTCCTAGAGCTCATTCATTTAGATGTATGTGGCCCAATGCCATCGTCCTCCATTAGTGGGTATGTATATTATGTATTGCTGATTATTCTCGTAAGCCCTGGATATACTTTTTGAAATCTAAATATGAAGTGTTCAGTAAGTTGAAGGAATTCAAAGCCTTGATAGAGGATTTTTCTGAAAGAAAGATTAAGATACTCAGGTCAGATAATGGAGGAGAATATACATCAAAAGAGTTTGTGAACTTATTCAAATATGTTGGGATCAAGAGGGAACTCACCACTCCCTATAATCCCCAACAAAATGATGTTGTTGAACGAAAGAACAGAACGATAATGGAAGCTGTGAAGACTATGATCCATGATCAAGATCTTCCTCTGTGCTTATGGGAAGAAGCAGCAATGGCAGTTGTATATGTGCAGAACTGATTGTCCCATAGTGCACTTGGGCTCAAGACCTCGGAAGAGATGTTCACTGGAAAGAAGCCAGAGGTAAGCCATCTGAAAATATTTGGCTGCCTAGTATTTATACATATACCGAAAGAGAAAAGAAACAAGTTGGAACCCTCAGGAAAGAAGGGAATGTTTATGGGATACTGTGACGTCTCCAAGGCCTTTAGGATCTATATACCAGGTCACTACCACAATGAGATCAGCAGGGATGTGACCTTTGATGAAGATACAGCACTCAAGAAATCAAGAAGATGATAGCTTGAAGAAGTACATGAAGAGGAACTCGTAATCCCCAGAACTGCAGTGAGCGAGGTTCCCAGAGCCACAAAACTGGTGAGGGAAGTCGTAACTTCCCCTGATGAGGAAATTCTAGAAGACCATGATATATTAGAAGTTCAAGAACCTCCTCAAATGACGATCCTCCATAAAATAAAGCTAGCTTGGGCTAGAGAGATTATTCAAGATGGAGATAAGTATGGTGTTCCCGAAGGAACTACGAGATAGGTGAAAAGACCAAAGCCATTCTCTAGTTATACGGATTTGATGTGTGATCTTCTAGAAGAGGAGCCTACCTGCTTTGAAGAAGCCATTTAGAGGAAAGAATGGGCAGATGTCATGATAGAGGAACACCAATCCATAATAAAGAACAATGTATGGGAAATAGTTCCCAGACCGAAGAGTAAAGATGTGGTATCCTCCAGATGGCTCTTTAAAATAAAACATGCTACTGATGGAAGTATTGAGAAGTATAAAGAAATATTTGTCACTCGTGGATTTTCTCAAAAGGAAGGCATTGACTATGAAGAGAAATTCGCTCATGTGGCCATATACACTTCGATCAGAACCATCATAGCTCTTGCAGCTAAGATGAAGTAGAAGCTGCACCAGATGGACGTGAAGACAACTTTCCTAAACAGTGTCATCGAAGAGGAAGTGTATATAGAGAAACCTCAAGGATTTGAGGTTGAAGACAGGAAGTCTCATGTCTGTAGATTGAAGAAATCCTTATACGGATTGAAGCAAGCTCCTAGAGCTTGGTATGGCTGTATAGACAGTTTCTTGACAAGCTTAGGATTTACCAAGAGTAAACCAGACTCTAAACTCTACTTCAAGGTCATGAACGATGAGCCAAAAAACTTACTGCTATATGTGGATGAATTATTCTTAACTGGAGAATAAACGCTCATCAATGAATGTAAGAAGAGACTTGCCTCGAAATTTGAAATGAAAGACCTTGGCCTAATGCATTATTTCTTAGGTCTTGAGGTATGGAAGAGTCTTGAGAGGATCTTCCTTAACCAAGGGAAGTATACAGTCGAAATCCTGAAAAGATTCGACATGCTAGAGTGAAAGTACATGAATACACCCATGGAAGCGAAGCTGAAGCTGTTGGTCGACACTTTGTCAGAGTTGATTGACGCCACACTGTACAGATAGATTATTGGATCGCTGATGTACCTAACGAACACCAGACCATACATTTGTTTTTCCATGAACACTTTGAGTCATTTTTTGGTAGAACCCAGACATGTTCACCTAATGGATGCAAAACATTTGATGAGGTACCTTAAAGGTACCATAGATTGTGGTCTCAGCTATGATGGAGATCATAATTTCACATTGAGTGGATATACTGATGTAGATTGGGCTGGAAGTGTTTTTGTCAGGAAAAGAACTTCAGGATGATGTTTCAGTTTGGGATCAGTCATGATCTCGTGGCAATGTAGGAAGCAATCCAGCATTGCTCTTAGCACAGAGGAAGCAGAATACATTGTTGCATGTTATGCCAGTTGCGAAGCTATATGGCTTCGAAAGTTGTTGACCAGTCTATTTGACCTAGAGATGTAAGCAACCACGATCCTATGTGACAACTAGAGCTGCATAAAGATGATAGAGAATCATGTATTCCACGACAGGTCGAAGCACATAGAGATCTGATATCAATACATCCGTGACATGGTGCAGAGAGGAGCCTTAAAGCTCCAATACATTAGCATGGATGAACAGGTTGTTGATGTGTAGACCAAGCCTCTATCTCTTATAAAGTTTGAGAACTTTCAAGATAATCCTAGTATAGTCCGAAAGGATCTTCCTCGAAAGGGGGAGTAGTTGTTGTGATGAGACATCTCTTGCTTCCGACTGGATGGTTGTGACATAAAGCAAGATGATGTGATGTGACTAGCATTGAGCTTCCAGTTGGATAGTTGTGACGTAAAGCCAATCTAGTATCTTACTTCTTACCTGATGGTTGTGACGTAAAGTAGGACGAGTACCTTTCTTTCGACCAGATGGTTGTGATGTAAAGCAAGATGATGTGATGTGACTAGCACTGAACTTCCGGATAGATAGTTGTGGCGTAAATCCAGTCTAGTATCCTGCTTCCAACTTGATGGTTGTGACGTAAAGTAGGACGAGTACCTTGCTTCTGACCAGATGGTTGTGACGTAAAGCAAGATGATATGATGAGACTAGCACTAAGCTTCCG
>JZKD02S1675315.1:155455-169529 GCA_000966675.3 Picea glauca
TAATTTTTCAGACAAGGAAAAGATAACCTTCACACTCCTTAAGGCTCTCCCCCATGTCAAACATTGGTGGGAAACTTACTGGGAGCAGAGTTCCATAGAGGAGTCTGGAATATATAGGGTCGATCCCACTTGATATTTTTTTTGTGGATGCGGCAAAGGAACAATATTACTCTGTTGGAAACTACGAGGACCAGTACATGAGATGGACCACACTGTGGCAAGAGAGGGACCAATCATTTTCGGAGTTCACCAATAAATTCCATACCTTGCGCACCAAACTGGGTATCAAAGACTCTGAATGACATTTGGTTCTAAAATACTGTGGGGCTCTGCACAGATACATCCAAACTGAAAGTGATTTCCTGGACATCTCATCACTTGGTTCTGCCTATCGATATTCTGTTAAAATCGAGCAGAAATTTAAGCACCAGAACAAACAGGAGTTCGGGTCTACAAACCGCAACAACCAAAGTATGAAAAAGATATCCCTAACTAACAGTCTCCTGAAAACGAGTCCAAGCCACAGGAAAAGAAGGGTCACGGGGAGACAAAGAAGGACACCGAGAAATGGTGCGATTTCCACAAAATCCCTGGGCACAACACCGATGAATGTCGCTCAAAATAGTCATTGGTGGCTGATATCAAAGACAAGGAGCTGAACCCTGATTCAGAATCTGATTCTGAAAATATTGGTAAATGACATATCATGGACGCAGACCCCACTGCTATTGTCGCGACCGCAACAATTCAACCAGAAGAACCAACAGATCCAGAACAGGGGGAGCACCTTTTTCATTCACAGAAGTGGGTGAAGGGGACCCCGCTGCATTTTATTGTTGATAGCAAAAGCCAGAAGAACCTCATCTCAGCAGAGGTCATTAAACAGTTGGGATTGTCGACAACACCACACCCACAACCATACAACATCGGGTGGCTTCACCAAGGACGAGATCTTCGTGTTAGCCAACAGTGTCGATTGTCATACATCATCCAACCCTTCAAGGATGAGGTATTATGTGATGTTGCCCCACTGGATGTCTGTGATGTTCTCTTGGGCCAACCATATATGTGGAAACGCCATGCTATCTATGAGTCTTGACCCCGTAGTGTCATTATTACTGTGGAGGGTCATCTCTATAGGATACCAGAGGTAGTTCCAACTACTGCCCCACCTAAACAGTGATGCAAGGTAGTATCTCATACTACAAAATTAATCTTCTCCACAATCTGTTCAAAAGGGGAAAAAAATGATACTACAACCACTACAGCCTCGGCCCAAGCACCTTCTATCCAACAGAAGTAGGTCAACAAGGTTACAAAAAAGTGCAAAGATTCCTTTTTGATGTAGAGCGTGCCAACCAGGCACGTACGCTCTCACATGACCTTTTTCTTCTCGGCCCAAAGAACTCCAAGTTTCTTCTATTTCCCTATCGGGAAATCTGCTCCCACAGTTCTCTCGTGCTATCCCCCTTCCTTGATTTATCGGGGAATCAGAACTCATGACTTCGCGAGTTCAAAAGTTGAACGTTGGACTCTCAGATCCCCGAGACCCAATGGTCAATCAACTCGCTGACTTTTCCTTGAGGGATATCGCTACTCGCGACCTCGCAACCTCTCAACCTCACCGGTTGAACCGTTGAGTTTTCACCCTCCTATTCCACGAGTTCCCAAGATCCGAGATTTTAGCAGAGTGCTGACTCCTGTCTCTAGGCAACGCATGTCCACCTGTCAACCAGGCGGTCCCACCTTATGCTCTATCACTCACACCCACACGAATCTCAGCACTTCGCGACTCGCGAATCCTAACGCCAATACTTCGGGACTTCTCGCGGTGAGATCCCGAGGGATTCGTGTCACCTGTACTCCACTCGCTGACTCTGTTGTGGCCCACACTATCCTCCAGCTGTCGGGATATCGCCTCTCGCGATCTCGCGATTCCCGCACCCAAATTCTCGGACCTTTTCTTGCGAGGCCCTGATACGCAATCCCACGCGCGGATCCAATGGTCCTCTTACGATCTGGATCCAACGACTATCACCTTCTCGCTCCTCGCGTCCTCGTGACTTTGAGCACCCAACACTTGGGCTCTCAACCTGCGAACTCTCGAGTTCGCGAGATCTCTCGATCTCCTCCACCTGTCCTCTTCAGATGGACGACTCACAGCCTCCTCACCACTTCGCTGCTTCGTGACCTCGCATCTTGCGACTTTTGACGCCAAACACTTGGGCGTTCACCCTGCGAGCTCCCGAGTTCGTGAGATCTCTCGATATCTGACACCTGTCCTCTTCAGATGGACAACTCACAGTCTCTCGCGACCTCGCCGCTTCGTGTCCTCATGTCTCGCGACTCTGAATACCCAATACTCGGGCTTTCACCTTGCGAACTCCCAAGTTCGCGAGATCTCTCGATCTCTACCACCTGTCCTACTCAGATGGACGAATCTAATATTCTCGCCACTTCTCTACTCGTGAAACTGAAGGACTTCCTTTCCGAACCTCCGATGCCTGAGTCTGCGATATGAGAGAATCTCCTTACACGCACCCTCCATAACGAATGGCTTTGACCTTGAAGGGATATTGCATCTCGCGATCTCGCTGCTCTTGCTACACAACTTTTGGGGCTTCAAATCGCGAGTCCCCGATACATAATACCACGTGTAGATCCGATGGCTCCCGTGATTCTGAATCAACGGCTCTGCCTCTCCTGAGCTTCAAAAATCTTTAGAGCCTTCTCGCTGTAACCTCCTTGCACCTCTGCAAGATCTAACAATCCTCGGAACTTCACGAAATCTCCTCAAAGGATTTCAACCATCCGTTCCCCCTTGTATAATACATGAAATGAAATAAGTGTCTCCCCACGAGACTCCTTCGTTGCTTCGCCAACCAGCGATGCTTCTTGCAACCTCAAGTCACACTTATCTGCACCAATCTTCAACGACTCAGAGGTCTACCCTTCCCGAGCTTTTCATGTCTCAACTTCAAAGAGGTTCTCTGCACGCACTCTTTGCGGCATCTCTCAAACATGTCTAAGTGTTGAGTCCTCTTGACTCTACGCACACCTGTAGAAGCAGTCCTCCAAAGATTCTTCTCAGTTCACGACCAAGACTCCCCTTATCCTGCACACTCCTTGCACGACTTTAGAAACCCACTTTCACTTCTGAGTGCTTTGAGGACAAGAGTTTACTCTCTGAGCCTTCTGTCAACGCACTCCTTGCGGACGACTTCAACCGCACTCCTTGCAGTAATCCTTGCTCAAAAGAGAAACAATTGTAACTCACCTCACTTCCTCTCAGACTCCAATATCGACACATGAAATCATACACACATCATGATAACAAATTCATAATATTAAGAAATATTCATAAGCAGAGCATTCAACACACATACACAGAGAATAACACAACAGCCATGAATCTGAATCAACTTCTTCTATTAATTCCAGATCTATACATGGATGTCTTCTACAACCCTCTGCTATTCTCCCATGCTCTTGATTCTTCTTTTTCCTGCTAATTGTTCCAATGATACAAATGAGGGTGTCTATATTCGGTTTTCCCTCTCCCTTCTAGAACTATCTAATCTAGTATTTTTTAATTCTATCTACCTGCAACTACTACTATAAATGCCTCTGTCTATCTCAGATGAGAGCGTATGGCTCGAGGTCTGATTACATTTTTACCAAGGCGCCAAATTAAATGATCTCATTTATGTTCAGCACATCAACTTCAAGGGAAAATTTAAAAATTTAAAAACTTGTGCTGGACGTCTTCCAGCTGTCTTCTACTTCCACGTTGGTTTTGCTTGTCGTGAGGGATGCTCCTGCATCATACTCCCTCGCTTAAAAATTTTCATGGGCTCTTGTCCATGAGCTCCTGAACGGTATGTCCATGCTTCTGAATCTCTGCTTCGGTCTCCCAGCTAGCATCTTCAACTAGATGTCCCTTCTACTTGACCAAATATTCAAAATATTCTTTCCTCCTGGTTTTCTTACCCACTCTTTTATTCAGTATCTGCTCCATCTGTGGCTTTTCTGCAACTGGCATCTGCTTCTTCCACTGGATCTCTGGTTGATCATCACTTTCTACTCCTGTTTCATCAGCTTTATATGGATATAAATTCGAAACATTAAATATCGGAGATATTCCAATGCCCCCTGGTAACTCGATCTCATAAGCATTCTCTCCCATCTTTTTCAAGACCTTGCATGGCCCGATTTTCTTCATCTTCAGCTTGTTGTATGTTCCCCTCGGGAACCTTTCCTTCCTCAAATGTGCCAGAACCAGATCACCAACGTCAAACTGAAGTTGTCTCCGATGTTGATCTTCTCTACGCTTATATTCCTGGTTTTATTCCATCAATCGCTCCTTCACCCTGCTGTGAAGTTCTTCCATCGCCTCTGCGAATTCTTCAGCATTTGCGCTCTTAGTCATTATCTGCTCTAAATCCCTCAGTTCAGATACTCCTCTTGGCTGCCTTCCATATAAAATATGAAATGGAATTTTTCCTGTGCTTCTGTTCACTGAGTCATTGTAAGCAAACTCTGCCTATGACAATACATTGTCCCAGCTGCTATGGTTCTCTGTCACCAAGCTTCTTAATAAGTCTCCCAGACTTCTATTTACCACCTTTGTTTGTCCATCCGTATGAGGATGATAGGCATAACTAAACATCAAATTAGTTCCCATCTTCTTCTAGAGTGTCCTCCAGAAATTCCCTATGAATTTTGTGTCCCTGTCCGATACTATACTTCTCGGCAATCCATGGAGTCGAACAATCTCTTTGAAAAACAAATTTGCGATGTGGGTCGCATCGYTGGTCTTCTGGCATGGGATAAAATGTGCCATTTTAGAAAACCTGTCAACTACCACAAAGATTGAATCAACACCTTTTTGTGTCCTCGGCAATCCCAATACAAAATCCATGCTAATTTCATCCCACAACCTCTCAGGTATAGGTAATGGTTGATAAAAACCCGCATTCTGCTTCCTGCCTTTTGAATGCTGGCAAATCCTGCATTTTTCAACAAACTTCTTAACTTCTGACCTTATCCCTGGCCAAAAGTTTGACTCACTCAACTTTGCAAATGTCTTATCATGGCCAAAATGTCATGCCAATCCTCCACTGTGCTTCTCCTTCAACAAGTTCTCCGTCATGGAGCAATTTGGAATACACAGTTGATTGCCTTTGAATAACAATCCGTCCTGGATCACATACTCTATCCACTAGCTTCTGTCTCTGAGAACTGGATTCTCAGCTGCTTCATAAGCTTCCTTAAAGTCTGAATCATCTGCATACATGTCCTTCATGTCATCAAAGCCTAACGTCCTGACCTTGAACTCCTGCAACAACAAACACTTCCTGATCAAAGCATCAACAAATTTGTTAGTGGTACCAGAAATATGTTTTATCAAAAAAGTGAAATTCTGCATGTATTCAATCCACTTAGCATGCCTCTGATTCAACTTTTCTTGTTGAGTCACAAATTATAATGCATGGTTATCACTGTACAAAACAAATTCCTTTGGAATCAGATAGTGCCTCCATTTCTTCAATGCCTGTATGATGGCATAGAATTCTTTATCATACGTGGAGTACTTTTCTTTTGTCTCATTCAGCTTCTCGCTGAAATATGCAATCGGTCTGTCCTCCCGACTCAAGACTGCTCCGATGGCAAACCTGCTTGCATCACATTTCACCTGAAATGTTTTCTGAAAATCTGGCAACACCAGAATTGGTTGCTCTGTAATCTTTCGTTTCAACAAATTGAAACTCTTCTCAGCCTCTGTTGTCCAGTGAAAAGATTTATGTCTTTTCTTCACTGTATCCATCATTGCTGCACTAATCCCACTGAAATTTCTAATGAATTTTCGGTAGAAGCTAGCCAGTCCATGAAAACTCGTCACCTCAAATACGTTCCTCGGTGATGGCCAATTCTTGATTACCTCCACCTTATCTGGATCCATCCTCAATTCATTTGGAGATATAACAAAACCCAGATAAATGAGTTCTGTCTTCATGAATAAGAACTTCTTCATGTTTATCAACAACTTCTCCTACTGTATCTTTCTCATCACAATGGCCAAATGCTTCAGATGTTCAGCCTTGGTCTTGCTGAAAACGAATATGTCATCCAGATACACGATGACAAATTTTTCGATGAATTCCTTCAGGACTTCATTCATCAACCTCATAAAGGTACTTGGTGCATTCGTCAAACCAAACAGCATGACAAGCCATTCGTACAAACCTTCGTTTGTCTTGAATGYTGTTTTCCATTCGTCACCTTCTCTCATACGAATCTGATGATATCCACTCTTCAAATCTATCTTTGAAATTTTTTTTGCCCCACTTAAGCAATCCATYAGATCATCCATCCTTGGCAATGGGAATCTATACCTGATAGTTATCTTGTTTATCGCCCTTGAATCAATGCACATCCTCCAGCCTCCGTCTTTCTTCGGACTGAGTACTGTTGGAACAACACATGGACTCAAGATTTCCCTGACCAAGCCTTTGTCCAACAACTCCTGGACCTATCTTTTAACCTCTTCATTCTCCCGCGTCATCAATCTGTACGCGACTTTGTTTGGCAAAATGGCTCCTGGTAGGAGGTCTATATGGTGACTCATGCTCCTCATCGGTGGAAACGAACGAGGTAGTTCGTCCACTACAATATCGATGACCTCTTCCAGCAATTCCTGAACTTCTTCTGGCAAATCGTCCACCTTTGTGCTAGTCAGAACAATTCTTGTCTTTTTGAGCACAAAGAATTGTGGATCCTCCTTCTTCTTAACGTTTGTGAGAAGTTCCTTCCCACTCATGAGAAGTACCCTGTTGCTTTCTTCCAGTTTCACTTCTTTATCCTCAATTGGACACAACATATGAGTTCTCCCATTCTTTTCCAGGGTATATGTATTCTTCCTCCCATCATGAATTACACTTCTATCATATTGCCATGGTCTACCCAGCAATAAATGACATACATCCATAGGAATAACATCACATAAAATTTTATCATTATATCTTCCTATCTTGATGTCAACCAAGCATTGTTTAGTGACATTTACCTGATGTCCCTTCTATACCCATGAAACTTTGTATGGATTCGGGCGTTTAGTTGTATCCAGCTCCAGCTTTTCTACCATCTCGGTTGAAACGAGATTATCTATGCTTCCACTGTCCACAATGACCTTGCACACTCTATCCTTGGTCTTGCAAGTAGTCCTAAAAAGATTGTTCCTCTGTGCTGGATTCTCCATCTCCTTCTCTGGCGTCAAAAGGACTTTTCGCATCACCAACGATCTTTCGCACTCAATGTATTCTGCCTCATTATCTCACCTCTGTGCCTCGACAATGTGAGTTTCTCCAGTTTCTTTCTTTTTCTCTGGACACTTGAATGACCTGTGCCCATTTTTCCCACATGTGAAGCANTGGTCTTCTGGCATGGGATAAAATGTGCCATTTTAGAAAACCTGTCAACTACCACAAAGATTGAATCAACACCTTTTTGTGTCCTCGGCAATCCCAATACAAAATCCATGCTAATTTCATCCCACAACCTCTCAGGTATAGGTAATGGTTGATAAAAACCCGCATTCTGCTTCCTGCCTTTTGAATGCTGGCAAATCCTGCATTTTTCAACAAACTTCTTAACTTCTGACCTTATCCCTGGCCAAAAGTTTGACTCACTCAACTTTGCAAATGTCTTATCATGGCCAAAATGTCATGCCAATCCTCCACTGTGCTTCTCCTTCAACAAGTTCTCCGTCATGGAGCAATTTGGAATACACAGTTGATTGCCTTTGAATAACAATCCGTCCTGGATCACATACTCTATCCACTAGCTTCTGTCTCTGAGAACTGGATTCTCAGCTGCTTCATAAGCTTCCTTAAAGTCTGAATCATCTGCATACATGTCCTTCATGTCATCAAAGCCTAACGTCCTGACCTTGAACTCCTGCAACAACAAACACTTCCTGATCAAAGCATCAACAAATTTGTTAGTGGTACCAGAAATATGTTTTATCAAAAAAGTGAAATTCTGCATGTATTCAATCCACTTAGCATGCCTCTGATTCAACTTTTCTTGTTGAGTCACAAATTATAATGCATGGTTATCACTGTACAAAACAAATTCCTTTGGAATCAGATAGTGCCTCCATTTCTTCAATGCCTGTATGATGGCATAGAATTCTTTATCATACGTGGAGTACTTTTCTTTTGTCTCATTCAGCTTCTCGCTGAAATATGCAATCGGTCTGTCCTCCCGACTCAAGACTGCTCCGATGGCAAACCTGCTTGCATCACATTTCACCTGAAATGTTTTCTGAAAATCTGGCAACACCAGAATTGGTTGCTCTGTAATCTTTCGTTTCAACAAATTGAAACTCTTCTCAGCCTCTGTTGTCCAGTGAAAAGATTTATGTCTTTTCTTCACTGTATCCATCATTGCTGCACTAATCCCACTGAAATTTCTAATGAATTTTCGGTAGAAGCTAGCCAGTCCATGAAAACTCGTCACCTCAAATACGTTCCTCGGTGATGGCCAATTCTTGATTACCTCCACCTTATCTGGATCCATCCTCAATTCATTTGGAGATATAACAAAACCCAGATAAATGAGTTCTGTCTTCATGAATAAGAACTTCTTCATGTTTATCAACAACTTCTCCTACTGTATCTTTCTCATCACAATGGCCAAATGCTTCAGATGTTCAGCCTTGGTCTTGCTGAAAACGAATATGTCATCCAGATACACGATGACAAATTTTTCGATGAATTCCTTCAGGACTTCATTCATCAACCTCATAAAGGTACTTGGTGCATTCGTCAAACCAAACAGCATGACAAGCCATTCGTACAAACCTTCGTTTGTCTTGAATGCTGTTTTCCATTCGTCACCTTCTCTCATACGAATCTGATGATATCCACTCTTCAAATCTATCTTTGAAATTTTTTTTGCCCCACTTAAGCAATCCATTAGATCATCCATCCTTGGCAATGGGAATCTATACCTGATAGTTATCTTGTTTATCGCCCTTGAATCAATGCACATCCTCCAGCCTCCGTCTTTCTTCGGACTGAGTACTGTTGGAACAACACATGGACTTAATCTTTCCCTGACCAAGCCTTTGTCCAACAACTCCTGGACCTATCTTTTAACCTCTTCATTCTCCTGCGTCATCAATCTGTACGCGACTTTGTTTGGCAAACTGGCTCCTGGTAGGAGGTCTGTATGGTGACTCATGCTCCTCATCGGTGGAAACAAACGAGGTAGTTCATCCACTACAATATCGACGACCTCTTCCAGCAGTTCCTGAACTTCTTCTGGCAAATCGTCCACCTTTGTGCTAGTCAGAACAATTCTCGGCTTTTTGAGCACAAAGAATTGTGGATCCTCCTTTTTCTTAACGTTTGTGAGAAGTTCCTTCCCACTCATGAGAAGTACCCTGTTGTTTTCTTCCAGTTTCACTTCTTTATCCTCAATTGGACACAACATATGAGTTCTCCCATTCTTTTCCAGGGTATATGTATTCTTCCTCCCATCATGAATTACACTTCTATCATATTGCCATGGTCTACCCAGCAATAAATGACATACATCCATAGGAATAACATCACATAAAATTTTATCATTATATCTTCCTATCTTGATGTCAACCAAGCACTGTTTAGTGACATTTACCTGATGTCCCTTCTGTAGCCATGAAACTTTGTATGGATTCGGGTGATTAGTTGTCTCCAGCTCCAACTTTTCTACCATCTCAGTTGAAACGAGATTATCTGTGCTTCCACTGTCCACAATGACCTTGCACACTCTATCCTTGGTCTTGCAAGTAGTCCTAAAAAGATTGTTCCTCTGTGATGGATTCTCCATCTCCTTCTCTGGCGTCAAAAGGAATTTTCGCATCACCAACGATCTTTCGCACTCAGTGTATTCTGCCTCATTATCTCACCTCTGTGCCTCGACAATGTGAGTTTCTCCAGTTTCTTTCTTTTTCTCTGGACACTTGAATGACCTGTGCCCATTTTTCCCACATGTGAAGCATGTGATGACTCCACCTCTTCCTCTTCCTCTACCTCTGGTACGAGGAAACTTATCATTATCAGCATATCCTCCTCTCTGCTTAGTATGTTGTTCTCTTTGCTCAACATATCGCCCTCTCTGTGAGGTTCTACCTCTTTCAACCTTTCCCTGAGGTTTCTTCCATTCCTCCTTGGGCTTCTGGTATTTATCTTGGGTAGCCGATTTGCTTTTGGGCTGACTTCTACCTCTGCCCCTCTGACTTTGTTTACGGATCAACTTTTCCTCATCTTTCAGAGCCAATTGGTAAGCATCCTCCATCGTTCAGATGGTCGCCAAATTTAGTTCATCCTGAATTTCATACCTCAGGCCATTCATATACCTGGCCACCTTTTCGTCATTGCTTTCACGATGACCTGCTATGATATTCAACTTTTAAAATTCCTCAGTATACTCTTTCACTGTCATCAGCTTCTGTCTCAGGTTGTGCATCCTCCTGAACAGAGAAATTTGATAATCCCTGGGAATGAATTTTTCCTTCATCTTTGCAATCATCCTATCCCAGCTCTTAATTTTTTGCTTTCCTTGGCAAGGTCTTTCAGCTTGCAGTTCATCCCACCACAAGGCTGCATGTCCCTTTAACCTCATGATGGCATGTCTGACCTTCTTATCATCTTCGATATCTTCATAATCAAAGTACGTGTCAAGAGCTCTAATCCAGTCTAGCAGCTCTTCTGCATCCAGACTCCCTTCATAAGCTAGAATGTCCATCTTTGTTTTCGAACTCATCCGAGCGATAGCCTTAATTAAACGCTCATTGGCTGAATCTTCCATTGGGATTTCCTCTTCTTCATGTCCAGCATCATCTTCATCCTTGGATTCACTGATATCTCCTGCATCAATGTTTCGCCTTTGTCTTATCTCCATGTCTTCCATTCTGGAATGAAGATTTCACATTCCTCTCTCCACATCTGGATTCTGTACTAGCCTACCTCTTTCTCTGGACAATTCCCTTTCCTCCTATGGATCGGGTGATCATCTACCTCTTCTCCTTGGCGGCATGGTGAATTCTCCTCGTCCTCTGCTACATAAAGCAAAGAAGATTTTCTAAGCTCTGATACCACTTGACTCAGAGCACACCACCCAGGCACATCTGCTCTCACAGGACATTTTTCTTCTCGTCCCGAAGAACTCCAAGGTTCTTCTGTTTCCCTATCGGGAAATCTTCTCCCACAGTTCTCTCGCGCGATCCCCCTTCCTTGATTTATCGGGGAATCAGAACTCGTGACTTCGCGAGTTCAAAAGTTGAACGCTGGACTCTCGGATCCCTGAGACCCGATGGTCAGTCAACTCCCTGACTTTTCCTTGAGGGATTTCGCTACTCGTGACCTCGCAACCTCATAACCTCGCCGGTTGAACCATTGAGTTTTCACCCTCCTATTCCGCGAGTTCCCGAGATGCGAGATTTCAGCGGAGTGCTGACTCCTGTCTCCAGGAAACGTGTGTCCACCCGTCGACCACGCGGTCCCACCTTATGCTCTGTCACTCACGCCCACACGAACCTCGACACTTCACGACTTGCGAATCCTAACGCCAATACTTTGGGACTTCTCACGACGAGATCCCGAGGGATTCGTGCCACCTGTACTCCACTCGCCAACACTATCCTCCAGCTATCGGGATATTGCCTCTCGTGATCTCATGATTCCCGCGCCCAAATTCTCAGAACTTTTCTTGTGAGGCCCCGATATGCGATCCCACGCACGGATCCAACGGTCCTCTTACGATCTGGATCCAACGATTATCACCTTCTCGCTCCTCACGTCCTCGTGACTTTGAGCACCCAACACTTGGGCTCTCAACCTGTGAACTCCCAAGTTCACGAGATCTCTCGATCTCCTCACCACTTCACTGCTTCGTGACCTCGCGTCTCACGACTTTTGACGCCAAACACTTGGGCGTTCACCCTGTGAGCTCTCGAGTTCGCAAGATCTCTCAATCTCTGACACCTGTCCTCTTCATATGGACGGCTCACAGTCTCTCGCGACCTCACCGCTTCGCATCCTCACGTCTCGCGACTCTGAATACCCAATACTCAGTCTTTCACCTTGCGAACTCCCGAGTTCGCGAGATCTCTCGATCTCTGCCACTTGTCCTACTCAGATGGACGTCTCCAATCTTCTCGCAACTTCGCTACTCATGAAACTAAAGGAATTCCTTTCCCAACCTCCAATGCTCGAGTCTGCGAGATGAGAGAATCTCCTTACACGCGCCCTCCACAACGAACGGCTCTGACCTTGAAAGGATATCGCGTCTCGCGATCTCACTGCTCTTGCTACACAACTTTTGGGGCTTCAACTCACGAGTCCCCGATACACGATACCACGTGTAGATCCGACGGCTCCTGTGATTCTGAATCGAAGGCTCTGCCTCTCCTGAGCTTCAAAACTCTTTGGAGCCTTCTCGCCATAACCTCCTTGCACCTCTGCAAGATCTAACGATCCTCAGAACTTCGTGAAATCTCCTCAGAGGATTTCGACCGTCCGTTCCCCCTTGTATAATCCACGAAATGAAATAAGTGTCTCCCCATGAGACTCCTTCACCACTTCGACAACCTGTGACACTTCTTGCAACTTCAAGTCGCACTTATCTGCACTGATCTTCAACGACTCAGAGGTCTACCCTTCCTGAGATTTTCACGTCTCAACTTCAAAGAGGTTCTCTGCATGCACTCTTTGCGGCAACTCTCAAACACGTCTAAGTGTTGAGTCCTCTTGACTCTGCACACACCTGCAGCAGCAGTCCTCCAAAGCTTCTGCTCAGTTCACAACCGAGACTCTCCTTAGCCTGCACACTCCTTGCACGGCTTTAGGAACCCACTTTCACTTCTGAGTGCTTTGAGAACAAGAGTTTACTCTCTGAGCCTTCTGTTAACGTACTCCTTGCGGACGACTTCAACTGCACTCCTTGCAGGAATCCTTGCTCAAAAGAGAAACAATTGTAACTCACCTCACTTCCTCTCAGACTCCAATCTCGACACATGAAATCATACACACAACATGATAACAAATGCATAACATGAAGAAATATTCATAAGCAGAGCATTCAACACACATACACAAAGAATAACACAACAACCATGAATATGAATCAACTTCTTCTATTAATTCCAGATCTATACATGGATGTCTTCTACAACCCTCTGCTATTCTCCTATGCTCTTGATTCCTCTTTTTCCTATTAATTGTTCCAATGATACAAATGAGGGTGTCTATATTCGGTTTTCCCTCTCCCTTCTAGAACTATCTAATCTAGTATTTTTTAATTCTATCTACCTGAAACTACTACTATAAATGCCTCTGTCTATCTCAGATGAGAGCATATGGCTCGAGGTATGATTACATTTTTACCAAGGTTCCAAATTAAATGATCTCATCTATGTTCAGTGCATCAACTTCAAGGGAAAATTTAAAAATTCAAAAACTTGCGTTGGATGTCTTCCAGCTATCTTCTGCTTCCACGTTGGTTTTGCTTGTCGTGAGGGATGCTCCTGCATCACTTTTGCACATCGTCCTCTCATGTATCTCGACTTGTTGAGCAACCTCAACCGCAACAGGTTCATGACATATTTCCACAAACTAAGCAACGCGACGTCTCCAACAAGACAAACAACCCACCAAGATGCAGATTCAACAAATGTTTTTCCCTCTCCCACGGGAACTCAATGCAATGGAGACCATTGCTTCCTAAGGAGGGAGGATTGATCCAGGTGGATATCGGTGGCCACCCACCATTTCCAAATGGATGAAAACAATTTTCTGGCCATTTTGGCAATTTACTATTTTTAGCAGTTTTTCGGGTCCTGAACTTCTGGAGCCGTTTTGAGGCCCTAAACGACATTTTTTGGGGTATGTTGCAGTCACAAAATTTCATCATGAAGGATAAAAGGTTGTTATATGTATCGATTCTGACGTCTCCGACAACCGGTGGAGTTACTACTAGTTTTGGCATGTTGGGAGATATCATTATTGCCGAACCTAAAGCGTACATT
>JZKD02S1675315.1:193364-205375 GCA_000966675.3 Picea glauca
AGCCTGAGAAACTAGGGGGTTGGAGCCTCCTTCCATTTGCAGCTGGAAAAAAAAGGAATTTGGTGCTTCTAATGAATGTAATTCTTAAAGACATATAAGAAAAAAACATTATGTGGTTTTCTCCCGCTTTGGGTTTCCACGTAAAAACACTGGTGTACTGTGTATGTGTATGATTGTTTATTTACTCTGCAACTATTCGATGATAATGCTACATTGATATAACACTTGCATTTTGTGGTTAAAAAGGATTGAATTTCTCTATTACTGATTCACACCCCCTCTCAGTAATCCAACAATTTTGTCATCATATATTCATTTTTAGGTAGTCTTGCCACCTAAAAAAACATGCACTTGTCCACATATCATAGCAATGCATTTGAACCAACATAATTTCACATACAAAAATTCATACCATATTGTTTCTCAGTCGATGTTCATGACACAAACCTTTTATCATTATTATCCTTTGGCTATTTCATAGCCTCTTGACCTGCAGGTTAGTCTATAACACAAACTCATACATATCCATACATTATCATCATGTAGATGCATTTAATCATAATCTCAAACAGGTATCCATGTACCAACAAATTTAAATGTCAAAATTTTCAAGTTAGAAATAGATTGCATAATATCCATCATAATTCAAATAACTTTAAACGTTCATAGAATTGACATTCACATAGGTTCATGTGTCTTAAAATTTCAAGTGTATCATTAATAGTTTCATAGTGAATAGAAAATAAATATGATTAGGCCTTGAGTAATTCTAGTTGTCTAAGTCAAAAGGTGGCATTACATATACCCAACCTTCGGGAAACATATTCCCGAAGTGTTCAAAAATGGGGGATGATCTCTTCGTAAGGTCTTTTCTTCTTCCCAAGTAGTAGATCCCGGGCTATACTGGTTACTACTAGTTAAAACCCTAACTCAATTTTATTAGTTTTCTTGTTAAGTGAATCTTATATTGGGATTTATAATCCCACCTGTAATACCTTTCTAATTATAACCAATTACTATTGACTTGATTATCTCTCTAACTCAAGTGATACAACACATATGACATTGCTAAAGTTTCCCATGCTTAGGAACATTTACAAAGATATTAATAATCCATCATTATGTGAAGCAATCATTTCAGTGATTCTTTAGTGATTATTCTTAATCAGTGACCTTCTTGTTAATTAATAAAAATTAGGTCTTGTTGAGTCAATGTTGAGTATATGGATCTCTTATTCATAGTTGAAGCACAAAAGGTTCTCTACCTACAAGAGTATTACAAAGCACAAACATGCTTCGAAGTGAACCATGTTGACCATGTCTTAGTGAGCATCTTCAGATCAAGAATCAATTTCTTACTAGGGTCCATTCCACATTTTATAATTACTTGTTTGAAGGACTTATTTTATTCGCAATTTCTCTTCATACATCTCAACCTTATCCTTTATACCTACATGATACTTACTGACTTTTGCCCCTAGCCCTTTCTGGTTGCATCACTAGCACTTTTCAAGTTTCTTCCCCTTACTACGAAAGAAGTCTAGTAGTGGGATGAACATTCATAATTTATCATTCAACTTTTAAATTGGTTTCTATATAGTGTTAGGGAAATTTCCCTTTAAGTGAACATCATAAATGTTATGTTGAGAACACATTTCTTCTAACAAAATTTTGGATTTAACTTTAATGCCATCTTCATACAAACTGGTGGTGGATAGTAATTCTTTTAGTCACTTGCACTAACTGCCATTATTCCTTAATAATGAACTTAAATTGACTTAACAAATCAATGCATAAATAAGCAGAAGTTTGTTTAATATCACATCAACAATTAGCAATTCACTCAAATATCATCATGCAATTTTCATTATCGTTCTGAACTCAATTTTTTTTTTCTTTTTTTTTCACAACATAGGCCCCTAGCCCCCTTATGGTATCACTTAGGCTTTTGTTATATTATGAAACCATAACATATTTTCTATAGTTCATTAACACTCCTTATATTGTATTGTCTTATTTAGCATTACTTTTACACATTTCCATCCACCATCACATTCACTGCCAATTTTTATTTATTTTTATGCACATCATCATTTCTTAACTTAATGAATACTTTATTTTACTGGTAAACTTATCATCTTATCGTCTCATTATCTCATAAACCTTTTATTTATGACTCCAATTATTCTTCCTTACTTTTATAGAATATATCCAATTTACTACGTAGAACACTTCACTATGCTTAAGAGACTATTACCATTTTGTTATGGAATATACTACATCATATTGTTAGTTCATGCATTACCAATCCACCTTATACTCAATTCTAACTCCATATTTAACCCGCTTTCTATTACATTTCATCTACCATTCTATCCTACTTTGAACATCATTAAATAGCCCAATCATTTGTATTAATTCCTTTGTAATTGCTTTAATCAACCATCTTTGACCCAACATCCTTACTCATTACTAACACAAGCACTAATTTTACTTATATTATACTCATTCCCTTAACCTGAGTGGACCTAATTTATTATGCACCTTATTTTTTAATCTTACTTAGCATATCCTTGTATTTTCCATACACTATATCTATTTAATGAATTATATATATTATTTTTAAATGGTAAATTTTAATAAATTTAATGATTTATAAAATTAAAATTTGCATTGATATGGTACAATAACCCACTTTAATATGAGTAAAGAGGTTTGCATCTTCTTTCAACTTAATAATGATAAAAATCCCTTCCATCAACTCAAAATTTATTATGAATATGTATTTGAATTTATATTTAATATATTATGGGATTTGAATCCAAACTCGACACAATATAATACTTCATTTTAATATATAGAAATATTTATATTTTACGACTATTTAATAATAATTAAAATTCATTATCTTATAATTTTTATAAAAAATATCAAACTCATTTTAACATAAAAAAAAAAGATATTTAAACCTTTCAACTTTTTTTTTTTTTGGTAACTGGTGGAATAGACAACTTAGACGGTTCTTGTACTCGCATGACACGGGATCGATTCCCGTCTGCTACCACTATAACTTCCAAGTGCGTCCACATCGCCCGCAAGCATGGAGCACGGGTAAGTTGGGGTGAGAATCGAACGTGAGACCTCCTTTACATATTTCCTTCATTAACACTACACTTGTCAGTCGGTCTATGCCCCTGCGGGCTTTAAACATTTCCACTTGATATCAAGTTTAAATTGTTATTTATATGTTAATATAAATACATTACTAATATTCTCACCAAAACTCTCATGTTATTAAGTTAATAAGAACACCCATTATTTTGTAAAAAAAAAATTAAAAAAACTTTTTAAAAGGTGAATGAATTTGTTTCGTTTTTTTTTAATACCTTTTTTTGTGTAAATCAGAGTAGAACGCTATATGACTGTAGAAAATATGATACAAAAAGGGGATCCCGACTTGCCTAAAGGAAACCAGATGAGAGGACCCTTACTGTTGGTTTTTAATAAAAATCCTAGAGGTAACTGGTCTGCCAAAATTGGAAACTAGACAAGACCTCCCTTGTTAAAGTATGAGAAGCATAGCCAAAAAATATAGAGCTAACTAACCGCTCAACTGATACTACCAAAGTGTGCCACAATTTATAATACACCCTACTACTTCCTGGGCATGACTGCCATTAAAGAAAAAATACATTACAGACAGAATACTAAAAGTCACTAGAGCACCTGGGAGTGGTCCTTCACCCCACCCACTTGGACTTTGTTTTCCTCCTTTGGGGAGACAATTATGGTTCTTCTAATCTGTGTCGGTCCTCCTTGGCTATCCATAGGTGTTATGTCCATATGATGGATGTATCTCAAGTACATATGGAATTTCCTAGCCAACTGCTCTTGTTTTCTTTTATGGTACTTTTCAACCTCCACTAACAGCTTGACAATAGTTTCTAGCCCACTGATACGATGATGAATTTCGTCTAGCATAGTTTTAATCTCTCGGTGGTATTCCTGGCATGCCTCCTCCCGATCAGATTTTACTTTCCCTATCAACATTTTGGTAAACCATTCTGTCTCCATCGTTCTATGGTAGAGGGTCTCCCTGGGACGGTTAGCCCCCAGATCTGTTATCTAGTCTATCTCCTGCGCAACCTCCCCCCACTCTTTACCTCTCTGCTCATCCTTGATTTATTCCTCTCACTTATTGATTGTCATGTTCCCTTTCGATGATACCATCATATGGAATTTGTTCTCTGCCTCTCTCACAACCTACTCAATTCCAGTCAAGCGCCTCGAGCTTTCTGGGATATACTTCCCCGAGGGGCTTCTCTTTCTCTAGGTATGTTTCAAGCACGTCATGTCTCCATGCCTACTCGATTCTCTACTTTTCCCTTTCTCTCGGTGCCTCACTTTACATCTCTCCCTAACTAGCTTGCTCTTGAGACTATAATTTTCACTACTGGCTAACACCTTCTGGTTGTGGCCTTGTCTGCAACTCTTCTTCTTATAACGATCCCTCTTCTGAGGGCCTGTACCTCCTACTAATTTTAGCTTGAGGTGGTGATATTGACCTTCTTTATTGGTTGGTAAGGCCGAGCAGGCCATTATGTGACTATCTCTTCCCCAGTCCTTGCTCCTATCCCTGCTTGCGTTGTATCTGGACGCTCTTGGTCCCATACTTGTCCTAGGGGTCAGCGATCCTCCCTTGGTAATCACCATCTCCACACCCCTTAACTTGACATGAGTTTTCGGCCTGCTACTTAGCCTCTCTCCCTTACTATCACCTCTACACTTGTAGTTGTTAAGTACTTCCTTTCATCTGCCCACTTGCTTCCTGTCGTGTTCCATGTTCCTTTAAGTAACATGGAATCTTAAACCCTTGTGCTCAGGGGAAGGTAATTTCTGGGAGGTTTCATGAGTTAATATACTGAGAAGTTTTCTTAGAGATATGGGGGGCCATCAAGAGAAGAGTGCAAGAGACGAATGAGATCTGAGGAGGCCTTCCATTGTTGAAAAATGGTGGAGGAACCATACAAATATGAAGATGAAGTAGACCGATCAGTTGTGAAAGGAGATCATATCAGACAATGGTGATAGAGAAAATCTTGAAGAGTTGTGGAAGTTGTAGAGACGAGGAAGACTGTCCAGTTAATGTTTGAAAGAAAGAAGGGGTGCGAGAGGCAAATATTCCAGAGGTAGCAAACAAGAGGAAGAGTGTTCATAGGAGGTAGATGAAGGAGTAAGGGTAGATGCCATCACTGATGAAGAATATTCAACCTAGACCTTAGAGGGAGTTGTGGGAGAATCAAAACCTGTAACTCCAAAAGATATCGATTTGCATGAGGAAATAAATGCAACATTGCAGGAGAATGAGACCCCCCAGATCAAAGAATTTTGTTCCAGAGGTTAAAAAACCATACTTGAATCACCTATTACCCCATCGTCATCAACAATTATGCTAATTTCTACAGTAAATCCTTCTACAATTTCTGTTATTCTTATTTCTTTGAGTTCTTCAAGTTTATTGGGTAGTATTAGTGGAAGTGTGGTGAATTCTACCATAATATCACAACCAGGATTTCGTGGGTTCATTTTAGTAGGGTCTACAAGTCCATCAATGGCAACAAAAACTGAAGGATCCCTTACTCGATACCCCGAGTTTTGTGGAAAGGGGGATGAGGATGTTGAGCAACACTAGTTTCTATGTGAGGCCAACTGGAGGTCTTGAGGGACTCCAGATGCGAATAAGATGGTTGAGTTTCAGACCTCTTTGAGAGGTCAAGCTCTCAAATGATACATGAAAACTATTGAACCATGGATTCAAGTTCAAGCCTTTAGTTTGGTTCAATTTAGGCAAAGGTCTATTGCAAAGTTCTGGTTATCAAAATCAGAGCAACAAACACTTTTCGAGTTGCGGGAAATAAAGCAGATAGATGGTGAGTCCGCATGGGAATCAAATCAAAGGTTTAAAGATGCAATATGGAAGCTATAGAACCCTATTCATGAATATTATCAAAGGGAATGATTCATTCAAGGGTTACTAACTTTGACCTACATCCATCTGACACAACATAGCATAACTACTCTAAAAGAGGCACTCGAGCAAGCCATGAAGATTGAAGCTATGGAAGGATATCCAGGGAGCTTAAGAGTCATGAGACCTCATGAAGATGCAGGTCTCACACAACTGTAGATTCATATTGTAATACCCCTAGGTTGATCCCTAGTTACAATTGTACATATGTTTTATAGGTTGCTGAGCTAGGATATTATAGGCCAGAGTGCCTATGTGATTATTAGGCCGAAGAGCATATATTCTAAAAGGATAGTGAGCCTATTATTGTAAACTGTAGTTACACTCATATATCAATAAAAGTACATCATTGTTGCGGACGGACCCAACAAAAGAGTATGGGGGGGATAAACTCAACTAGAAAGGGAAAGGGGGGGCTAGGAGTCTAAGGTTAAGGGGCTAAGTCAAGGGAATTAGGCCTAGGAATAAAATAGTGTTATTCCTAAGTCCTGAAGTCATAAAACATTATTTTATGATTTCCTAAGTTTCCAAAGAAAGGGAATGAATTACATAAACGGGGACAAAGTTAGTCCCTTATGTGCCAAGTGTCACCTATGGTACATGCATATATAATTTTTGGATATAATGTAATGGGGGGGGATTCCTTCATCATTCCACCATATGTACCTTGTTTCCTTGTGCATACATGTACGTGGGAGATGTTTCTAACTAGTGACTTGGTAATTTGAGTTGAAGAAAAGGATTTTCAGGCTTATGTGTTATTGAAGAAGCGGGTTGCCAGGCCTATGTGTTATTGAAGAAGCGAGTTATTGGGCATGTGAGTATTCTCTCTAGGTGAGATAACTACTGGGAATTGTATTACCAAGGAGCCAAGCCACAACTATAGGTCTCTGAGACTTCCCATCGATCCTATTGTTGAAGCCCTGAAACTGAAGTGGGGCAGCCAAAGGACTGTGAGCAAAGAAGGGGCACACTTCCTAGGGCGGGATAGGCATGTGGGGAATGAGAGACTATAGGTTGTCTACCATAGTTGGAACCTTAGTCTGAGCATTTGGCTGCAAACATACCTTAGCCTTCCTTAGGATTCCTTTTCCCTAGTGGAGTTTTAGCCCAAGCTCAGGGGTGACCTATTGTTGAACTTATGAGCAACATGGTCTAAGGTTGGGAGGAACGTGGAAAATATGCATGCAATTGGTGTTTTTACAAAATAAAATATGTGTTCTTCTAATGAGTATTATTTTTTTATGTCTATTGTAATTATATTTACATGTTATTTACTTTGTGTAATTTATTCATTTCTATTGCTACTATGTTTATAATTGATTTAAATCTGTTGTGGTTTCTCTGTTATAATTATGTTGACATTATATGTTGTTAGAAACCATTTCTATTTGTATGTAGAGAAATTAAATGGTATCAGAGAATTTTTTTTGAGTAATGAGGATGTTACAAAGTGGTATCATAGCTCCAATTTTCAACACTAAGCCAGGATGGGCCAATTAATAGGGTGCATAACTGAAGTTGCAGACTATGCAAGCAAACTATTTGACAAAATGTCGGAAAGGGATGTCTGCAATTTGTTTGTTGAAATTACTATAGTGAAATTGGGGAAATTTCATGAGCAATTTGAGATAATTTAGCCAAGGATTTGAAATCTCCAAATTTTAATTATAGAATGAACAAATTCGAGTCTATAGATGGTCAAATTTAGAGTTTATAAGGCATCCATGGCGAAATCAGAAGCAATTGGGCGAAACTGGGAAAAGCCCCAATTTTTGTTGTTAAATTCATGGAGAATTTGAGAAATTTGGTCTAGGGATTAGATATTCCCTATTTATAATCCTTCTCACAACAAATTCAGATCTGTAATTGGTCAAATTTGAAGTTACAATAAAGCCATGGAAGACTGGGAGAAATTGATTAAATAATTTCCCCAATTCGTGAATAAATTTGAATGAGATTCATACCGAGGAATATCGATCAATGGTGCACGCAAGCACTTGATTGCTGCAGTGGTTGAATTAGCAATTATTGGCATGAATTGGTCAAAATTTTGGAAGTTGCAGAATGTCATGGTGAAATTACGTAAAATTGGGGAAAAGCCCCAATTTCCACATTGGAATTCATAAGAAATTTTATGTACATGAGTCAAATTACAGGTGTTAGGGTCGTATTGATTGTTAAGGGTCCCAAAATTCACTATACGAATATTAATCGTAGAGTTTAATGGCGACCTGTAAAAGAAATTTACAAAAATTATATGTTATTGAGCATTTTGGGAAAAATGCAAAATTGGCAAAATCTGGGAAATTCTTCATACGATGATGTCAGTGTGACGTGGAGGCCATGTGTCAAATGATGTGGAAGAGTGGTGATGTAAAATACCACAGTGGCAGGGTCACGATGACAGGTACACGGTGGCAAAAATGGAAGTGGTGGTGGTCGAAGTGGCGTTAGAGTGGCAAAGCCTACCTACATGGCAGAACCATGAGTCGGACCCGCGGAACCTTATTGGGGGGGGAGGGGGGGGAGATGGGTCCAGTGTGGTTAGGCTAACCCAAGGTGGAGAGGCCGTAATGCGTGTATGTGCGACATGTCACCATAGTCTTAACCGTGGTTGATTTTGTGGCCCCTCCCCTCTGTGTCAATCCTTGTCGACACCTTCCAAACCTTCATCGTTAGATTAGAGGGCATGAAAATTCATGTGTGCATGGAGAATGGGTGCAATATGGGGCCCGCCCATCCCTGCAACCCAATATAAAGGCACCACGTGGAATTCAAGGACCTATGGGGCCCGGAAATTAACATGTTTGCGCTAGTGAAGGAGATAAAGGAAAAGGAAGAAGAAGGTAGAGGCCAACGGGACATAACTGGGTGACCAGGGATTTGTCATGGCACCGCCCTGATATTCCAAGTGGACTTGGGTGCCACATCAACTTACTAGTCCGAAAAATGTGGCTAAATTTATTAAAAATTATTGGAAAATTTTGATGTTTTCCAGGTCATGTTTTTGCAGGGCATTTTTTAGGCCTTAAACAGTGTTTTTAGCTACTCGAAAACCACATGAAAACAATGTATCAAGGTACATTGTTCCTTTGTAGCTCAAATTAAATATCTTAGATAGATATTTCTAACAGTGTAAATCATTTGTCAAACAGATTCAGTATGAGGGAGTTACATGCCAAACAGTGGAGGGTAAATTTTAAGACCTAGTTAACTTCTGAGGTCCATAACTTCCTTCTCTGAAATCATATTGGGGCACATGAGTAGTATATGGAAATATATTTATCCATAGAAGACATCCATGGAATCAAAACCAAAATCTGGGCACAACCAAATGTATAGGAGGGAATAGAATGTACATGTAGTACTTAGGGCCAAAAATATTAATTGGCCTGAAATTTTAGCAGGTTGTATCTAGAAACTTGGAGCTTAGATGAGGATGAAAATTGGCCAAAATGTACAACATATGGCAATGAAGGAACCCATTTGATCTCCTATAAATTTTCTAAAGGAGAAGGTGCAAGGATGCATAAGAACAATTAAAAATTGCACCTGGTTGAAGGAGTTTTTGGGTAATAATAAAATGACTATAACTTTCTGCTCAAAACTCATATTGAGAAAGAAAGCATTCATTGGAAAGGTATTGGATAGAGGAGTGCATGTAATCACCAAAAATTGTAATATGAGCAACAAAATTCACACGAAGTCATAAAGAAGTTTCCTCGTGACCATAAAGGGGAAAAATTGTGCATATGCTACCAGAATTGTATATTGTGGTTTTAGCTAACAAATGTTATTGTATGCATTTTTTCAGATGTTATGGTTACAATTAAAACAGATAAAGTGCTAGAGATGTGTACAGATGTCTACATATAGAAGAAAGAAGGACAAAGACAATTCTTCATTATACATTTGGCTTCTTTAAGAAGTTGTTGGATCAGATATTGGGTTCAATAAGCAACATGGAAGACCCTGGTAAAATTATTGTTGGGGAAAGAATTCCAGATGACAATTGTGCATTTCATATGTGGAGGCTAGGTAGGAATTCCATCTACAATACATGATAATACATGTACCATAGGTTCATTTGGAGATGGAAAGCACGGGAATATGGAGGGATGATTTATCGAATATGAAAGAGTTTGGACCTGGTATCAAGAATGAGCAAAATAACTTGAGGACATAATGTTATGTGAAGAATATCTCACAAGATGATCATAGGCCAAGAATGAAGAATGTTAAGGTATGAGTCTAAGTGCATCCATAAAGTCTTGGGAATCTACTACAATAAATCCACTTATGCTAATCATAAAATTCAGTGGAATTAGGGCACGAGTGAAGTATTTGTTGGATGAAGTATTGAAGATCCATTCACTATAAAGGGTGTCAATGTATGGATAAGGTGTGGGAAGAGATATTCTAAAAGGATTTATATGTCAAGATGCTAGTATTTTGATTAATAAATATAGAGTGTATACATGGAAATAAGATGTAACATTTCCAAGGATTAGTCCTATAGTTTTAGAGATAGCACCTTCATAATTGTTATCAGAGTAGTGCAGTGAAAACATGGTTGTATGACATAAGTTTAGGGGTGAAGTAATGCATTTTTGTGCATACTAAATAAGTGTCGACAAATGCATAGGAAATGAATTATGTGGAAATTGGTTTTAGAAGGATGCAATCAGATTTCCGGGAGAGGAATTCCATAAATTAAGTAAATCCGAGAAGTGGATAAATTCCATGAACCATTGGTAAAAGTAAGCAAAGGTACCACTGGGTGGGTGCCAAATTATTTGATTCTATTGCAACACTCAAAGAACTAGGACAACAATAAAAATAAGGTTGAGAATGCATGTAGGGAATGTTGGGTGCAGTTCAACAGTGTTGAGAACATGGTCAAGGTAGATTGGGATGTCAATCCAAAAGGAGTCAAACATGGAGATGATTTTTGAAGGGAAAACAATAAGAAACATGAGGAAAATAATATATTTATGTTGACTTGGTATGCAAAAGAGAGGGTACCTGAAAGAATCCATATCAAGTGAAAAAGAGCCATGAGGGACATTCCAGGAGGTTGGAAGTATCACTAAAATTATGATGGAAATTAAAATTAGTGCTAGCTACTTCTAGTTAATCTCTACGAAGCTAGAAGAGAAGACATTTGGAAGCATTGCAACATGCTGGGAATTGACCATGTGAGTCAAGTTTGAGGTTGGGTGGATAAGAAAAGAGAAATAAATGTACAAGAAACCACACATGCTCAAGTGTTCAGTCAAGGAAAGGATGAAGCAATATAGTTCTGAAACGTAAATGGATTTTAAAAATCCAAATGCTATAAACAACATGACTGGAAATACAAATTGGTCATGTATTTGTTGGGACAGATGGATCCAAGAAATAGAGTAAGGTTGAAGATTAATATCGAGATAATATCTTGATGAAAATGTAAAAGTGGCCAAGAATGGTTGGGATAGAAGAGTTCTCATGATAGAAACAATTAGGTGCAGTGATTACAATGTGCGCACAAATGGGATGCAAAAATTCAGGGAAATTGAGGATATCCAAGAACAACAACGAGAATTGTGAATGATGGTAGAAGTTGTTGCAATTGTTGTAGAAACAAATTTGATATGGCATGTTGGACAACCATACATAACACCGGAAGTTAGATTACATATGTAATGAAAAGCATGTTAAAGACTAGGACTATATAAGAATATGATGTTGCTAATGATGGTTGTTGTGCCAGGAAAGAGGAAATTTATTGCATGGCTGCAAGTGTTGTTGATGATGTTGTTGCATATGGAAGGAAGCAACAAAAAGATGAAAATGTTGCATAAGAGGTTGGTGAAGGAGGCATGGGAACTCCTTGTACTACTAACTAATCATGTAGCATCAAATTTATTTAAAGGAAGATATGCAGGTATGAATTTTATGAATTTATGTTTCATAATTGTTGAAGGGAATTTAGGTAAGA
>JZKD02S1675315.1:212719-230418 GCA_000966675.3 Picea glauca
ATTATTTTGTAAAATTGTAATAAACTTGTAATTATCTTTTTCATTTCATTTTATCTTTTTTGGAAAAAATTGGAAGTGGAAACGAACCATGTGATGATTGGCCTTACAAAGGTAGAACATTTAAATAATGAAGATTCTAGAGAAGAGGGCAACGAAAGGAGACAAGGAAAACTTGGGAAGTTTGCAGAGATGAGAGCTCGAAGAGTGTAGCCTGCTTCAAGATCGATGGATGAAGGAATCAAGGAGCCTGTCCACGATGAGTGAAGGCATCTCTGAGCCATGGCCATCTACATTTTTTTTAATGAGTAACAATGCACAAGATTTATGAGCATGCATAGCTCACCATTTGTAAATAACTTTCTGAGAAAAAATAAATCTTTGTTAATTATGGTGCATTTAACCATTGTTGTAAATATGGTGTGTTATTTCTCTATTACCTGTTTGTTTTAGTGAGAGGAATTTATGTGTTTATGATAAATTAACAACCCATTATCATGTATGATTCCTTCTGCAATTGAATAAATTCATCTTTAAACAATCGCTTGGTATGTTGGCACAACATTGGGTGTTTTTTGTTGGTGTTCCTTTAATTGTACACACAAACCTTGGCATTGATTTTCCTATAATTGGGAATGATCGGATTCATTTATTGACTCACCTAGCATATAGCACGTAGTAAATTCATTTATCCCAATCTTATACACAACGATTTGAGGGAGGCTAAGTCAACACTTCTCCCTCAAAGTTTATGTCGTTCGATCTATCCTTCTGTGCGGCTTCCCAAGGATTAAACCCCTCGCACCTTCTCCCAGATCCGATGGCTATCGGTCCTTGGTGCTAGATATGATGGGCCAAATACTTTTTCCTATGCACCTCCCAAGGAATAAACCTTGTGCACGTATCCTTGATCTAGTGGCTTTCAGTCCATTGTGCTCAAGATCTGACGGCTGGCGCGATTTCATGATCTCGGCGATTGCAAGTATGGGGTGCATCCTCCTCTGCTCCTCCAACTTCTGATTCCTAAATGTATGGATATCCAAGGGTTTAAACCTTGTGTGCCTTCGCCTAATCCAACGGTTGTCGGGTATTGGTGCTAGATCTGACGGTTCAGATCTATCCTCCTTGTGCTCTCTCCTCCTGCTCCCTGGACGTAGATTCAACGGTCCGGATCTTTCTTCCCAGTGTTGATCCAACAATAGTTGTGCTCTTCCTCCTGAGATTTCTTGGTTTTTTTTGACTTAGAAGATTTTCTAAGTCTCGAAGGTCTCGACCTTCAACTCTTCCTCTGGCGAGCCTGATTCCTTTGGGTCTCATTTGCGTTATAGAAACATTGTCCCTTCTGAGCTTCATCCTCTCAAATATTTACTCCTCTGCACACTTTGCATTCGAGGATCTCGAATAACTCAGATTCGAGAAGTTTTCTTGAAAAGAAAACTCCCTACGCCCACCTGGAATTCCTCTGCTCGATGCACACCTTGCAAAGCCTATAAAGTATTCAACAACCCTGTGAGTGTCTTCTCTTCGACACTTCCCTTTCCTTAGAACTTGAAATGGAGTTCCCTGGTGCACCCTATGCACTCGCTCAATGCCCTCTTTGCAGAGCTCTATAGAACCTTCAATAGTTTTGTCTTCCCTAAACTCAAAACATAGTTCCTTTCTGTGCACTCCTTGCACATCTACTAATGAAGGTTCAACGTTATCCCTCTTGAGCTTTCCTAAGGTTACCTCACCTTTGTCAACACACACCTTGCGGACTATGTGCACTCCTTGCACTCAGAAACTCCAAGACGGGAAGAAATTGAAACTTATGAAATACTTCACTAGTTACGCATTCAAAACAAGAAATGCATAAAAACGTGCAAACACATATAGACAATTCATGGTAGGAAAAACTGCTCTTCTATTAATTCAAAAATGCCTATACAAGGTGTTTACAAAGGATGGATTGTAACAAGTCTCAGCTCTCTCTCTCGAGACCTCTCTGCTCTGGTCTCTCCCTCTTAAGATCTCTCTCCCTGAGAGCTCTTCTATTCCCTATCTTCTTTATTACAAAATGAGGTCTCTCGTGAGCTTATCCTCAACCACCGTCTCTGAGTTATCGCTATCACAGAGAGGATCCTACAGCTACATTCCATAAATGGATGCCCAGTCCTGACTATGTCCTGGGCTTGCTGCAGGCAACCATTAAAGGAAACCTCAACCACTACCTGTACAAAGGCATGGTCTGGCATTAAAANAAATTTATAATAGCTCATCGAGGAAAAGGCTCCACATGATGCTTCCTCGTTCTAGCATAGGATTAAAACAACTTTGGTTGGTCTCCTAGAGCATAACAAAGAGCCATCATCATAAGTATGTTTGAGCCATCAAAATGGGGTAATGATGTGTAGTGATTGTAAGGCTCCATTAAAGGGGGAAATTATGTTCAGTTCAAAAATGGTCAAGGATCACTATTTTTACTCAAAGATGCACAACAGATTCTGTAATTTCCCACCGTTACGAAAACATGTGACGTACAACATGTCACAAAAAAAAAACATGAAGAAAAACATCATTAGAGATAAGTGGCTTATAGATAGGGGGAGAAGCCCCAAGGAGAATTCACCCTTTTCCATTGATGTCAAAGGGGGAGAAAAAAATGGAGGCATGGAAACAAAGAGAAAATGCATGAAGACAAGGGGAGCCAGCATGAGCATGAAAGTGTTGTGTCTAAGTGTTTCCATCAATGCCAAAGGTAGAGATTGTTGAAAGATTAGTTGTTTAAAGATTGGTTGTCATTGAATTGTTGAAAGATTTGCTGTGATTGATGTCAAGGATTGGTGGGAGACTTACTATGAGAAAAAGGAAACTAAGGAATCTGAAATATTTTTGGTTGCACCCACTTGGGATTCTTTCAGGAATGTTATTAAGGAACAATACTACCCTATTGGAAGATACAATGAACAGTGTATGAAATGAACCACACTACGATAGGAAAGGGACCACATAGTACCAGAGTTCACAAATATCTTTGATACCTTGCACACCAAGTTGGGTATCAAAGACTCCAAACGATATTTGGTTCTCAAGTATTGCACCGTCTGCATAGATACATTCAAACATAAATGGAGTTTCTAGACATCTCATCATTAGGTGCGGCTTATCAATATGTTATCAAAATCGAGAAAAAATTTAAAAAAAAGAAGTGGGAGTTTGGATCTACAAATTCCTCATAGCAGAAGTAGGGAAAATGTATCCCTAACCCACAGAAAAAAGGACAGAGAAACGATAGACCCCCTCAAGAAAATCAGTCCAAGTCTTTAACAAAGAAGGGTAATAAGAAAATGAAGAAAGACATTGGAAAGTGGTGTAAATTCCATAAAATCCACTAGCATAACATTGATGAATGTCACTCGAAGAAATCATTAGTGGTTGAGATGAAAGCCTTAGATCTAGAGGCAAGTTCCAAATCTGATAATATCCACACAAGGAGAAGTAGATAATTGATGCAAAACACAGTGCCACTCTCACCACCACCAAGGTCCATCCAAGTGAACCAGAAGAACCATAGGAAGGTGAACTCATTTTTCACTCACATATATGGGTGAAGGGTGCTCCACTGCATTTCATTATCGATAGCAGAAGTCAAAATAACATTGTCTAAAGAAAGGTGGTCAAGCAGTTGAACTTGTCGACGATACCATACTCGCATCCCTACACCATCGACTGGATCCTCCAAGGAAAAGATCTTCATGTCAGCCAATAGTGTCGTTTTCCCTACGACATCAACCCTTCAAGGATGATTTATTGTGTGATATTGTGATGTTATTTTAGGCCAACCATACTTTTGGAAATGACATGTTGTATATGATTCTAGACCTCACAGTGTTATTATTACTTTGGGTAGAGAATTGTACAGGATACCAGAGGTGGCTCCACCTACCGCCATTTCTTTGATCTCTTCTAAGCAATGTAGGAAGTTCATTTCCCAAAATGGGAAATTTTTCTTCTTTTTGATTCGCTCTCAAAGTGAATAAAAGGTCACAGCCACATCCATGGCCTCTACAAAGGGCCTCTCCACATAGCAGAAGCAGGTGGACAAGATCGTGGAAGATTACAAAGGCATCTTCTCTGCACCCACCGGGGCACTGCTACACAGTCAGGTCAAGCATTCAATCGATCTAACCCATGGTGCACCTCTACCCAATGGACCAGACTATCGCTTCTCTCTCATGGAAAATGAGGAAATCAAGTGACAGATCCAATATTTTCTTCAAAAGGGGCACATCTAACCCATATCCTCACCCTGCGAGAGCCCAATTGTACTCATGCAGAAGAATATGGGACTTGGTGACTCGGTATTGATTACAGGGCCTTAAAGAAAATCATAGTCAAGAATCAGTACCCAATTCCCCAAATTGATGAACTTCTTGACTATCTCAAGGGAGCCAAGTTTTTCAGTAAGAATGACCTAAAGTCTCACTACCACTAGGTCCCAATAGAATAGATCGATGTATGAAAGACTACTTTCAAGTCCAAAGAAAGTATTTTCAAATGGCTAGTCATGCCCTTTGGTTTGACAAATGCTTCAGCAATGTTCATGAGATTGATGGATGATATATTGCATCCTTTCACCAATTCTTTTGTGTTGGTATATTTGGATGATATCCTCATCTTCAGCAAGAATTGGGAAGAACATTTGCAGTATATTCAACAGGTCCTTCACACTCTACGACAATACAAGCTATATGCTAACTTGGAAAAATGTTCTTTCGACGTGAACAAGGTCCAATACCTAGGCTACATTGTTGATGAGTATGGTGTGCATGTGGATCCAGCCAAGATCCAAGTCATTTGTGATTGGCCAGCCCCGATCACACTAACCGAGCTTCAAAGTTTCTTAGTAGTTGCCAACTTTTATCGCAGGTTCATGTTGGGATTCTCCCATATTACATGGGAGCTCATCCAAGTGACCAAGGGTGGTGGTAAGGTAAATTTTGTGTGTGTTAAGTCACAACAGCAAGCATTCAATGATCTAAAAATCACTTGTGCTCGGATTTGGTACTCTCCTTACCCGATCTGTAGCAACCTTTTGAGATTGAGATTGATTCCTCAGACTATGTCGTGGGCGCAGTTATCACTCAATATGGTCATCCAATGGAATATCATAGTGAAA
The DNA here is from genome assembly GCA_000966675.3 of Picea glauca. Taxonomy (NCBI): domain Eukaryota; kingdom Viridiplantae; phylum Streptophyta; class Pinopsida; order Pinales; family Pinaceae; genus Picea; species Picea glauca. The sequence continues at coordinate 217,875 of JZKD02S1675315.1, forward strand.
CACTATCATATGTCATCCGTAAGTACCCCACCTATGACAAAGAAATGTATTCCCTTGTACAATCCTGTCAACAAATGAAGCACTACATTCTTAGGAAGGTGAGAGTCATCCACATTGATCACAAGCCTCTATAGTTCATGCAGACACAAGGAAAAATGTATAATTACCACCATCAAAAGTGTTCCACATATTTGTAGTAGTTCCATCTCAACGTCAAATTCAAGGCAGGGAGAACCAATCATGTCACTGATTTCCTCAGTCAACCTCCAGTTGCATACTTAACCATTGTTCTCCATTCATGTGCCCATGAGGCATCTGAGTGGCCCCAACTCTACAAGAGTGATCCTGACTTCTCTACCACTTACCAAATGTTGGGAACAGGCATGACTGTGACTAACTTTCATCTTTCAGACAGACTATTATGTCATCTGGGCCACCTTTATGTTCCTTCAAGTTAGCATGTGAAGTTGATTTGGAAATCTCACTACATTCAGATGGAGAGACATTTTGGCACAGAAAATACCATGGAAGTACTACAGAAGAATTTTTATTGGTTGAAACTACACCAAGACATCAGCAAGTCTATCAGGTCATGCATTGCCTGCATCATTTCCAAACCAGCCACTAAGAAGAAAGGCATGTACACCCCTCTACCTACTTCCGACATGCCATGGGAACACATCTCAATGGAATACATGTCGAGACTTCCTTCAACCAAGAAGATAAATGAATGTGTTTTTGTAGTGATTGATCGGTTTTCTAGGATGTCCATCCTAACATCTCGCAAGAAGAAAATCACAACAAACGCCATTGCCAAGCTCTTCTTCGAACAAGTGTGGGTACACTTTGGGATACCATAGACCATCATATTAGATCAGGATAGTAGGTTCCTAAGCACATTTTGGTTTACCCTTTGGTCACTTTTGGACACCAAGATCACCAAATCCACCACCTTCCACCCCCAAAATGATGGTCATACAGAGGTCGTCAATAGAATGATCATGCATATCTTGCATATGTACAACTCCAAACATCCGCACACATGAGATAAGAGTCTCCCCTATTTTCAACATAGCTACAACAGAGCCCTTCATAGCTCGACCGACCACAGTCCCTTTTAGGTGGGGTTGGGATTTCAACCATTGGGTCCCATTGATGTCACACTACCCCTTGCATCCACACAGGAAGATTCATACCATGCTCAACCTAAGGCCAACAAAGACACCAAGTTTATTCAACGGATTTATCACATTTGGCAACAGGTCCATGATATTTTACAGAAATCCAATGCTAAGTACAAAAAGTGCCATGATCAACACCAGATGTTGCACAAGTTTCAAGTGGGAGACAAGGTTTGGTTGCAATTGTAGAAAGAGCACCTTACAGGACCCCATTAGAAGCTTCGTCCACTTCTCTATGGACCTTACACCATCACCAAGGTTATGGGTGACAATGATTTTGAGCTAAGTATTCTCCCATTCCTTGGCATGCACCCAATGTTCAATGTGGACATACGTCAACCATACTTCCCACCATTATTGGACACATCAGATATCGCAGAGCAGTTGACATTGAAAGATATCAACCCTGATTGGATGCAACAGGAATTCATTGATCAGATCATGGACACTCATATTAAGGGCACTCCCCAACAGAGGATCTAGCTTTATCGGGTTGTCATAGCATGGAAACTACTGCACCAACACAAGTGACTCACTCGGGGCCAAGTTCAGTAGATGTTTCCCCATATCATGGGGGTGCTCAACAAAATGGAGGGAATTTCTTCCTAAGGGGGGAGGATTGATCTAGTTGGATATCGGTTTCCACTTGTATATCTTGCAAAGTTTGTTCCATCTAGAGGACCTAAGTACAACACATTGCTTCCGCAATATATTTTTCTTCTGTTGTAGACAATGATATTGATGATTGTTTCTTGCTTAACTAGGATACTAGACACTCGCCCAAATAGAAATTTTCTCCACTTGTACTTCTTCTATCGTCAATGCTTCTATCCCAATCTACATATGTATAAGAAACTAGAGATAGTGCATTTCCTTTTGGATACCATAACCCATAGTATTTTTTTGCTTTGAGATATTTGAATATTCTCTTTATTGCCATAACATGTGTTTCCTTTAGTGTTGCTTGAAATATTGCTACCTGTTCAACTTCTTACATCACATCATGTCTTGATAATGTCACATAGAGTAAGTTTCCAATCATTGATCTGCATCCTTGGATTCATCTTCTTTTCTCAACTTGCAACTGGTTTGCATAGGAGTACTTGTAGGCTTACAATCTTCCATTCCAAACATTTTTAGCATTTCTTTGATATAATTGGTTTGTGAAATAAATATAGTTGTATTACATTGATATATCTAAAGTCCCAAAAAGAAATTCAAATCACCAGGAAAGACATTTCGAACTCATTATGCATGTATTTATCAAACTTATGACTCATCCTGTCATCATCGCTTCCAAAAATAATGTCATCAACCTAAACTTCAATTATTAATATGTTATCCTGATATACCTTTATGTAGATATTATTGTCTACATTGCATTTCCTGAACCCTTGATGTTGTAAATACCTGTCCAACCTTGAATACCATGCTCAGGGGTCTTGCTTGAGACCATGCAATGCTTTATTCAACCTACAAACATAATCTTCCCTTTCTGACAACTAAAATCCTTCTTGCTACTCAATGTAAACTTATTCTTCTAACTCTCACTTTAGGAAGGTTGATTTCACGGCCATATGATATACATTGATCTTCTTCCAACACACATAAGCCAATATTAATATAATTTCTTCCATTCTAGCAACTGGGAAAAACATTTCTTCGAATTCTATTCCCTCAACCTGGGCATACCCTTTGCATACTAGCCTTGCTTTATTTTTGGTTACATGTCCACTCTCATTCAACTTGTTCTGAAATACCCATTTTGTGTCAATCATGTTCTTGTATTTCGATCTAGGAACCAGTTCCCATGTAGCATTCTTCTCTATCTGATCCAATTCTTCATCCATAGCCTTGATCCAGTGTTTATCCTTGTTGGCCTCTTCAAATTTTCTTGGTTCAACTGTAGATAACAATGCTAGGTGTTTTTGTTCTAGTGAAATTATTCTTCTTCAGGTTTTAACTCCTGCATCTTTATTCCCAATAATCTATTCTCGTGGATGATTTTTCTATATTCGTCAACTAGGTGTCTTAGGAGGTATTTGTTGCTCATCTTCCTCTTGTTCTTCTTCTAGTTTATCTTCATATTCTGCTTCTTCTTCTACTTCTTCTTCTTTTATATCTTCCTCATCATCCTACTCTTCTAAGCCTTTTCTTCCTTCTTTGTCCTTCTATACATTTGTCTCATCAATCGTTACATTGATTCTTTCCACGATTTTGTTGAGTCTTGGACTGAAACATTTATATGCTTTTATTTTTCTTGAATACCCAACTAGTATGCCTTTGTCAACTCGGGAGTCAAATTTTCCAAACCTTCCATCTTGTCTTTTGATATAACATTTGCTTCCAAATACTTTGAAATGCTTCACATTTTCCAGTCTTCCTTTCCATAACTCATAGGGAGTCTTATCATTGTTACTTCTGAGAATTCCTCTGTTTAGGATGTGAACCTCTATATGAACTACTTGTGCCCAAAATATGTCACTCAACTTGAATATTTCAACATGGTTTTGGCCATTTCCTGTACTATTATATTCTTCCTTTCTACCACTCCATTTTATTGAGGTGTCTTGGCTATCGATAATTGTCTCTTTATTCCACGTTCACCACCGAAATCCATGAATTATTTTGATGTAAACTCTCCTCCATTGTTTGATCTCAAGCACTTGATTTTCAAATCCATCTCAGTCTCAACCATCTCATTGTATATCTTGAAGTTTTCAAATTTCTATGAATTCTTCCTGAGAAAGAAAACTACAATCATTCTTGTGTAGTCATCAACTAGTAGAATCAATTAATTTTCACCATTTAATCCCTTTGTTTTGTAGGTCTACATAGATCAGTTTGTACAATATCCAATGGTTTTGTTGTGGAGTACTATTTTGATTTGAACTTGGTCTGTTTTCCTTGTAGATAATGCTCACATAGAGTATTTGATGGCTTTGAGATCTCAGTCATTTCTTTTACTGCTTCCTTTCGTCTGATTTTGACAAGGTTATCAAAGTTCATGTGACCCATCCTTCTGTGCCAAAGCAAACTTTCATTTTCCTTTCCTAAGAAACATTTTTCCCTTCCAATCTCATTCAGGACATATATGTTGTTTGGGGTTCTTATAGTTGTAGCCACCACTTTGCATGATCCTTCTTTTTTGATCTTACATTTTTCCGAGTCAAACAAAATTTTGTGTCCTTGATCACACATTTGGCTGACACTCAGAAGATTATGCTTCATATCGAGTAGAACATTTTCTACTTTGACATCTTTCCTCCCAATATTGATTGTGCCTCTACCTATTATACTAGTTGAGTTATCATTTTCAAATGAAATTGAGCCATCTCTCTCCTTCTTAAGAGTTTGAAACATGTTCTTGTCACCGGTCATATGCTTCGAACAATTGTTGTCAACATACCACCCACTTTTCTTCGGTTGGGATTGTAGAGAAAGTGAGCATTCTTCATTGTTGAAATGATCATGCTTTATTATCCATATCCTTTGTGGTTCTTGCTTATGGTTGTTTCTATTATGCTTTGGTTCCTTTGGAGGAACAGTCAATATACAATCTTTGGCTAGGTTTCCAAATTTGTTGCACTTGTAGCATTATATTTCATTACTTAGTGAACCAAAACTATTCTGATTTATGTTATGTGCTTCATGTGACTTTCTAGGATAATTCTTGTTTGAATGGCCTTCATAGTTTCTTCTCTTCTTGGCATAGGCTCTACAGTTTGTAGCTTTGTGGCCAAAATTGTTACAAGAATGTCATAAACCAAGAAAAATAGTTTGATACCTGGATGTAGGGGGTATTCTAAATGGTGTTTCTCTTATGAGGCCTTCTTATTCTTGAGATGTTGTTGATTGTTGGTTCTATGTTCGGAATCTTCTCTGTGGTCCAGTTCCTCTGTGATTTTATTCTTGAGTACCTCTCACTATTTCTACATAAGTACTTTGTTTAGCTTCATGTTATGTTTTGTTGGATCTTGAACCTTTCTCAGTCTTCATCTGGTTGTATCCTAGCCTGGACCTGTCATAGTATGGCCTTTGATTGTTGATGATATCATCCAATATTTTGGTGTTATTTTGTTTCATATCTTTCTTCTGAAGATATTTTCTTAGGGTAACTATTTTTTCTTCCAAGATTTCAATCATCTTCTCTTTATGTTCTAACTATTTTATGAGTGTTTCTTCAATCCGTTTGTATTCTTCTACCTAGATATTTAAATTTGTGATTAACTGCTCGATTTCTTCTGAGTTGGAATTTTGAGATCCTTCTTTCTTATTTAAATATGCCTTGAGTGACTTGATTTTCTTTCTTTATTTCCCTATCTCTTCTAAGGCATTTACTAATTATGCTATGAGATCGACTTCACCTTCTTCTTCATAATCTTCTTCATCATCTTCTATTACCATGATTATCTATTTCTGAATCATTTTCACTATTATCATCCTCGTCTAATGAAGATTTGTCTTCCTTTGAGTAGAAACTTTTCTTGAAGAAATTATTCTTGTTCTTTCTCTTGTCTCCCTTTTGATTTTTCTTTTTCTTCGTAGGATCTTCTTCTTCATCACTACCTTTATTATTAGCATAAGGACATTTTGAGGGAAAATGACCAATATCATCACAATTAAAACATTTCAACGGAAGTGTACATTTGTATTTGTTGGTTCCTTTTTTTCATTTCCTTATGAAGTTTTCCACTTCTTCATCTTCCTCTGAAACATCACTATAGATGCAATCTGGTTTTGAATTTTTCTTTTTTTGTTCCTTCATCTTCTTGGATGATTTGAACATTGCTTCCTTCGTGACCTAGTTCTCTTGTTCTATCCTCATTTCACAAGATGTGAATACTCCATGTAGCTCACTCACGCTCAAACTGTAAATATCTATTATTTCTTCCAGGGATGATATCTTAGGATCAAATCTCATAGGTAGAGATATTAGAACCTTTTGAACAACCATTCACTCATCAATTTCTTCCCCCAATCCTCTAATAGTGTTCATTGTTTCATCAAATCGCAGAAAGTAGGATGCAATGTCTTCATCTTCCTTCTTCTTCAGTTGCTCAAACTTGTCTCTAAGGGTTTGAAGCTTAGCGCCCTTGACTTTGGTATCTCCTTCGTCAATATTTTGAAGTTTATCCCAAATATCCCTTAGGATATTGCAATACGTAAATTTGACAAATAATGAATCATCTAGACTTCTCAGAGTGGTGCCTTTATTCTTTGAGTTTTTTTCGCTGAGTTTCTTTCCATCTTTTTCAGTTGGGCAAGTGGTTGGTACTACATATCTGTCTACTATTGACTACCAAACATAAAATCCTTGTGCCTATAAAAGGGTTTGCATCCTTTTACTCCAAAAGGCATAGTTTTTTTCCATCAAACCCTGTTGCTCCAATCTTAGTGTATTCCATTATCCCCTTAGTGGTTAAATTGTTTCTTGAAGCACCTATTCTGATACCAATTGTTGGAATACTAAGAGGGGAGGGTGAATCAATATGAGTAATTTATTATGAATTTTAACCACAATGTGTATTCTTTAACTTTATGAGAAGTGTTCAACAGTTGAACATTAGAATTTAATGTATCATCAGCAGTATAAATCAACCATGAATAATAAGAAACCACAAATACATATTACAGCATAATTTTACGTGGAAATCCAATGCGAGAGAAAACCATGGAATACTTTTCTTATGTGTCAGAAGAAATGCATTCATAGGAAGCACCAACTTCCCAATTCTCCTGCTGCAACTGGAAGGAGGATACGACCCCCTAAATTTTAGACTCCAACCTAAAGGAATCTCCAACTCCACAATTCTTCGACACCAACTGGAAGGAGGCTACAACCCCCTTTCATTTCCCCGTCCAACCACACAGAAATATAAATGTAGACAACATGTCACTACCACTGAATCAATCAACCTGTTATTGATCTATCGATGTCACTACCACAACCTATCATTGTTGTTATACTTCATCAATTATAACCACTCAAACCCTTATGTCTCAAACCCTCATACCAAGATCCACAAGAATTTCTTCCAAATCAAATGCTCATGAACTACTACGACCTTTATGTGTTGGAATACTGCAGAATATAGACCCTAACATACATAGTAAACCATATGTCTCAAATTGTAGCTAACATCATGGATTTGATCTTTTGAACTCCATATTTCTCAACATATCTACACCCTGTGCTATCTGCTTTGTCCCATTGTGGCTCATGGATATCCTCACCCTACTTCCTCTGCAACTCATGGATTTATTTGATTCTATGTGCATCTGTGTTTTCCTTCACTGAACCCTGCGTATGTCCACACTTATCTAAGTCTGCAACTCATGGATATCCACTCCCTTCCTTCACTGTATCTTGCACATGACCTCAGGGAAACCCTATAACAGTAAGTTCAACTTCATCCCTTCAACCCTGCAACTTCTCTCTTCACTTAAATTTGTTGCCTCAGACTCAGTGCTTCATATCTATCAATTGTACCTACCCATAACACTTTACAACATAGATATGCAATGTGTTCTATAGGTGTTAATAGTCTCTTGAAATCTTATTCATACTTTCCAAGTGACTTCCTTTAGGGGATAGCTTGTAACTATTTTACCCCTTTTTCTTATTTTAGGGATAACCCACTCTCTCTTGTTGCAACCACTTTATCCTTAATTAAATTCTTGTTGCAACTATTTTACCCTTAATGAATGACCTGTAACTACTTGTTGACCTTCTAGGGGCTTCTAGATCATTCTTCAGGGTCCTCCAACTTCACAAGGCCATAACTCCTCAATCGTTAGGAACCACATGGTGTACCACATATAATTGGAAATAGCTTGATATGTATTTTCTATCCATGAATGAGTTACTTTCATTTACCCTATCCTTCATGTCCTTTTTCCTCGATCAACTGCGGGTTCCATAACCATACCTTTGGGGCTTCTTGACTTCTTCAAGGGGTGACATCAATGACAACCAATCTTTCAACATCACCCAGCATCTAACATGAAACAGATTCATTTATATCGGTCTTATACACATAAATTTGAAGGAGGTTGAGTTTATTGTCGCATGTAACAATCTCAATTTACTGTATAATTATTTATATATCTTAAATACAATTTCATTAATGCTTGGGAAATGGGAAATATGCTTATAAAAATTAGTTACTAGGGTTTTTGCACCATTTCCTCACACCGCTCTTGATGAATAGTGTGTTCATTAAAGTATAATGAGAATTATAATTAATTCCAGAAAGATCTGTGTTGATGAAATGGTCATGCCATAGGCCCACCGTTTACGAAGCAGATGGTATCAGAGCAGGTTCACTAAAAACCTTGAAGAAGTTGTCATGAGTAAATCCTTGAACAGGGAGAAGCTATAAGAATTGAGAGACTTCAACAAGAATATTCAAGAGGAAATTCATTATTGGAGACAGAGAGAAAATTATTTGGAGAAAGAGTATGCCAAGCGTCAGGACTCCTTCACTGCCATGAGGGAAAAATTAGACAAGAGCAGATTGCAGCTCTTGCAGTTGGGGGAGAAATTCATTGAGCTAGATAATTTTCAAGAGGATAGGTTCACCAAGGTCACTGCTCACCTATACCATGACCTGGTAGCGAAGGAAGAGGCCTTGAAGAATATAGAATCAGTTATCCAAGAGACTAATCAAGCCCCTTCCATTTCCATTATCGAAGCTAGTACCATTACAGAGGAAAACATGGTAAACTCACCTTCCAATACCCTTGGTGACTTTCAGAATCATAGTAGAGGTATTGGTTCCAATATCATGAGGAAAATGGGCTATGATGGCCAAGGGATAGGTAAGGAAGGCCAAGGGATTTTTATTCCCATTGTATCTCAGTAGAGCCCCAAGCAAGAAGGCCTAGGATTTAGTGGACAAGAATCCATCACAAGTGCATCTCAAACCACGTTCATCAAGGCAAGAGGAACTAGAAAAGAATCCATGTGCATCAAGCCACTCAAATTTTCTTGTAGAAGCTTGGAAGAGGGAAGCAAAGAGATGATTTTTCTGTCCATATTCACTCCAACTCTTGGGGGAACAAGCAACCAAGCTAGCAAGCATCATCAAAAAAAAAAGAGGTATGTCTTGGTTTGTTTCTATTGCAATAAAATGGGTCATAAGGCTAGTGATTGTTAGCACTCTAGAAGGCCAAGCATCTCATGCAAGAACTATCTCTAGTACTACAGGTTGACTGGACATTGGGAGGACAAATTTTGGAGGCTTCACCTAGAACTCCATCCCAAGAACTATATAGCCAAGAAGAAAGCTTCGAGAGTCAAGGTGAAGGGGAAAAGGGAGTTGTTGGAACTTGCAGCCCAAGCAGTAGTGGTTTTCCAATGACCTATTATAGCAGTGAATGTCATCCACAACCATGAGAAGGAAAACAGGGTTATGCCAAAGGTAGCACCTACTCATCTCTTATCTTCCACCCTACAGCGGAGGCATCCTTTCTTTGAGATTTTTCGAAGTCTCCTTGATGATAGGAGAAGAATAAAATTAAAGGATTTGAAGCTTTTGGGGACCAAAAGTCTGCAAATGGGCAAGTGTGATCCAAATTGGATCCTTTCCTAAATTATTTTGTAAAATTGTAATAAACTTGTAATTATCTTTTTCATTTCATTTTATCTTTTTTGGAAAAAATTGGAAGTGGAAACGAACCATGTGATGATTGGCCTTACAAAGGTAGCACATTTAAATAATGAAGATTCTAGAGAAGAGGGCAATGAAAGGAGACAAGGAAAACTTGGGAAGTTTTCAAAGATGAGAGCTCGAAGAGTGTAGCCTGCTTCAAGATCGATGGATGAAGGAATCAAGGAGCCTGTCCACGATGAGTGAAGGCATCTCTGAGCCATGGCCATCTGCATTTTTTTTAATGAGTAACAATGCACAAGAGTTCTGAGCATGCATAGCTCACCATTTGTAAAGAACTTTCTGAGAAAAAATAAATCTTTGTTAATTATGGTGCATTTAACCATTGTTGTAAATATGGTGTGTTATTTCTCTATTACCTGTTTGTTTTAGTGAGAGGAATTTATGTGTTTATGATAAATTAACAACCCATTATCATGTATGATTCCTTCTGCAATTGAATAAATTCATCTTTAAACAATCGCTTGGTATGTTGGCACAACATTGGGTGTTTTTTGTTGGTGTTCCTTTAATTGTACACACAAACCTTGGCATTGATTTTCCTATAATTGGGAACGATTGGATTCATTTATTGACTCACCTAGCATATAGCACATAGTAAATTCATTTATCCCAATCTTATACACAACTATTTGAGGGAGGCTGAGTCAACACTTCTCCCTCAAAGTTTATGTCATTCGATCTACCCTTCTGTGCGGCTTCCCAAGGATTAAACCCCTCACACCTTCTCCCGGATCTGACGGCTATCGGTCCTTGGTGCTAGATCTGACGGCCCAGATCCTTTTTCCTGTGCACCTCCCAGGGACTAAACCCCGTGCACGTATCCTTGATCCAGTGGCTCTCAGGCCATTGTGCTCAAGATCCGACGGCTGGCGCGATTTCGCGATCTTGGCGATTGCAAGTATGGGGTGCATCCTCCTCTGCTCCTCCAACTTATTATTCCTAAATTTATGGATATCCAAGGTTTTAAACCCTGTTTGAATTCGCCTGATCCAACGGTTGTCGGGTATTGGTGCTAGATCTGACGGTTCAGATCTATCCTCCTTGCGCTCTCTCCTCCTGCTGCTTGGATGTAGATTCAACGGTCCGGATCTTTCTTCCCAGTGTTGATCCAACGATATTTGTGCTCTTCCTCCTGAGATTTCTTGTTTTTTTTTTTACTTAGAATATTTTCTAAGTCTCGAAGGTCTCGACCTTCGACTCTTCCTCTTACGAGCCCGATTCCTTTGGGTCTCATTTTCATTATAGAAACGTTGTCCCTTATGAGCTTTGTCCTCTCAAAGATTTACTCCTCTGCAAACTTTTCATTCTAGGATCTCTAATAACTCAGATTCGAGAAGTTTTCTTGAAAAGAAAACTCCCTACGCCCACCTGGCATTCCTCTGCTCGATGCACACCTTGTAGAGCCTACAAAGTATTCAACAACCCTGTGAGTGTCTTCTCTTCGACACTTCCCTTTCCTTAGAACTTGAAATGGAGTTCCCTGGTGCACCCTATGCACTCGCTCAATGCCCTCTTGGCAGAGCTCTACAGAACCTTCAATAGTTCTGTCTTCCCTAAACTCAAAACATAGTTCCTTCCTGTGCACTCCTTGCACATCTGCTAATGAAGGTTCAACGTTATCCCTCTTGAGCTTTCCTGAGGTTACCTCACCTTTGTCAACACACACCTTGTGGACTATGTGCACTCCTTGCACTCAGAAACTTCAAGACGGGAAGAAATTGAAACTTATGAAATACTTCACTAGTTACGCATTCAAAACACGAAATGCATAAAAACATGCAAACACATACAAACAATTCATGGTAGGAAAAACTGCTCTTCTATTAATTCAGAAATGCCTATACAAGGTGTTTACAATGGCTGGACTATAACAAGTCTCATATCTCTCTCTCGAGACCTCTTTTCTCTGGTCTCTCCCTCTTAAGATCTCTCTCCCTGAGAGCTCTTCTATTCCCTATCTTCTTTATTACAAAATGAGGTCTCCCGTGATCTTATCCTCAACCACCGTCTCTGAGTTATCGCTATCACAGAGCGGATCCTACGGCTACATTCCATAAATGGATGCCCAGTCCTGACTATGTCCTGGGCTTGCTACAGACAACCATTAAAGGAAACCTCAACCACTACCTGTACAAAGGCGTGGTCTGGCATTAAAAGCCTTACAACATTTATTGAAATTTCAAAATTCAAAATTGATAGGGTTGTGCCTCTCCCTTTCTCCATTAAATGCATGCTGAATGTGTTGGTTGGTTGGCACACTGCTGACATGGAGTGATGCTCTTGCATCAAGAAGAATTTGAATAATTTTTTAGTTGATGTTATTAATTGTACTATAAGCCTTAAGAGGGGTTGTTAGAGCACAGAGATTCAATAATATAATAATGTCACATTGTAAAAATGAATGAGTTTGTAGGGATCAATTAGATCATGAAACTACCTATGAACTCTACAAAAGAGAATCATTGTCAGTGCAATGACTTCGTTGTAATAAATTCATTACTTCTACATAATTTTGTTGAATTTGTTTCTAATCATGTTTACAGGCTTTCATGTGTATTTAGAAAAATAAAAAACCCACAATTCCTAATACTTATAATCATTACCCCATTTAACATTAATCGTTTCAACCCTTAACTCTTGTAACCAATAAGCCTTACTACCCCCAAAACCTAACATCTCTAAAAC
>JZKD02S1675315.1:283006-293493 GCA_000966675.3 Picea glauca
CATTTGCTGGATAATAATAAAGGAAGGACCTGGCAATTTCTCTGCTGGACGTAGCCCACACTGGGTGAACCACGTAAATCTGTGTCTCTCTTGTATTGTGTGTCTTCTGTGTTTTTTTTTGTTTCTGCATTTGTTTTATTTTATTGCTCTGCGGTCCTGTTTTTCTAATAGCGTCCCTGCACACAATTGTGCTATCCATATTGAGATTTTCCTGCTCGATCCTCTGAGGGATTTGGCCCTTGCCTTATCCTTCAAATGGAGATTGGTGCCCTCTTGGAAGCCTCCTATTCAAGCACTCCTTACTAAATCAACAGAGTATTTAATGACTCTGTTAGTGTCTTCCTCCTCAACACTTATCCTCTTTGTGAACTCAAACAAGAGTCCCTTCTGTGCACTCTATGCAACTGTTCAATTCCCTCTTGGCAGAGATTCACATAACTTCAGACGTTATGTCTTCCTTGAACTCGAAACAGAGTTCCTCCTGTGCACTCTATGCACTTGCTCAATGCCCTCCTGGAAGAGCTTCCACAAAACCCTCAGTGATTTTTTTATCTCTGTGCCTTCCTCTACACAGTTTCTCCTTCAAGGTGTTCAACAACCTTGAGGATTCTTCCTTGAGATAATTACTTCAGTTGGTGTGCCCTCCTGGCATGTCTTTGTCTAAAATTTCGTAGAATTTAGAAGTGCACTCATTGCAATAGCTTACAGAACCCGTAGTTTTTTTTCTTTCAACCTCTTACATGAAGCCACAAAGAACCAGACCTGGAATCAAAGAACCCAAAAGACAACGACTTATGTCTATAACCTGCAAATGAAAAATAACACACATCTACAGCATATCATAAATGCATAAAGACATTCATTCATGAACTCATAAACACATGAACAACAACATGCAGGAAAAATTGATATGTTTGTATTAATCAAGAATGCCTGATTATAATGTGTTCGAGCCCAGACTATAACAGAGTCTTGGCTCCCTCTCTTTTTCTCTATCCTCTCTTCTACTCTACCCCCACTAAAACTAGATTCAAAACAAGATCTTTTTACAAAGAGGGGCTCCTCGATCTCTTCCCTCCGTCTCACCAACTCTCATTAAATTACATTCAATTACATTGAATGGTTGTCTAGTCCAAATCGGATCTAGATCTCAACCTTGCAACCATTTAAGGCAACCTTTATCTAAAGCCTGCGTTCATGCATGGCTTTGGCTCTTCGACCTTATAAACATTTAATACAATTTTCCAAAATTTGAAATTTGAAAGTGAGAGGGTTGCGCCTCTCTTCTCCATTGAACGTGTGCTGGGTTTGCTCGCTAGCTAGCGCTTGATGACGTGGAGTGATGCTCTTGCATCATACTCCTCAGCTACAAAAATCATGAGCTCTTTCTCATGAGCTTCCCAACACCACTGTTGAAATCCACCTGGATCCCAAACAGTTCTCTGGAGCTGTCCATCTGCTCCACTTCTTCACCGTTGTTATTTCTTCTGTTGCCCTATTGCTATGGTAGGTTCTCCTCTGATCAGTTTCCCTTTGTTGACCGCTTCTGCTGACCTGATCATCAGCTTCCCAATTTCTTCAATTACCTCATCCAGTTGATCTAGTGGCTGGCTCTCTTTATGAAGTCTCCTTGGTTGCACTTCTTTGTCCTTATTAGTGGGCAGATCAACTAGATCCCCCTCACTATTTTCTTCCTCTGTGGCATCAACTTTCCACTCTGCTACAAAATTCAGTTCTGCAGTCTAATCACTGAGTCTCTTCTCAGCTTCCCCTTCTGACAGCTTTGTTTCTACCATTTCTCCTGCTGGTGCATCTCTAGCTTCCTCCAGCTGCTCCTCAGACTGGAATTCTGATTCACCTTCTGCTGCAGACCTCAGTGCTATAGTCATCATCTGCTCAGCTCCCTGGCTTAAATTTTTGAGCAATTTCTCCAAATGCTCTTTTTCCAAAATCTTCATGATTGTCTGCTCATGGTAGTCATATACTGGCTCTGGATGGTTCAACCAATTCTCCAGAATCTCCAACTCCATCTCCCATGGAGTGAGCATCTTATCTACATGCTCTTCTTCTGTTGGGGCAGATTTTGACGTCTAATCCATTTCTTCTTTCTCTTTGACAGTCTCTGTTGGCTTTCCTTCTGTTGTTGTACATAAAACATCTTCCCTGGCCTCATCTTGGTTGCTTGGTAGGAATATCTGAATCCCTCCAATCATCAGAATTCTCTTCTGATCTTTCTTCTCTGTCAGCTCCTCTCGCTAATCCAAACTCACCTCTGAGTTCATGAGACTCTCAGACAGTCTCAACTTCTCTCACTTTCCCACCTGGCAATATAGGATTTCCTCTCTGCCCTCCTAGAAGTCTATGAGATCCTCCAACGATCTCATCTCATTGCTCACCTGGCAACTTGAACTTTCAGCACCACCCTCCTGGAAGTATACGAGACCTTTACTTAATCTTTGTCTATTGCCCACCTGGAAATTTGAAATTCCATCTCTACCCAGCTTCTGGTTCACAGGCATGAACCATCTCGTCGGTGGCCCTGAGGATTTTCACATACCTCAGCCATCCTTTCAACCGTCTTCGCTACCTCCTAGCCAATAATTTCTTGAATGGCCACTTTACCCTTTTCTTTATGGGCCATTCATATACCTAATGCGGCTTTGCATCCTTCTACATCTGCAGTGCAAGCTCTTCCATTCTCGACCTTATCTCAATGATCTCTTCATCCATATCACATTTTCTCTATTGTTGGTGGTTCTTCTTTCCACTGCCTCCATGGCCTTCAGTAGCCATCTTCCTATTCATGTCTACCCTCATGGAAAACTTGTTGTTATCACTCTTCAACCATGAGTGCTTCGAGCCTTTCCTATAGTCCTCCTAACTGTCTATTGACTACTGCGTCCTACAACAACCTTCACCTTTCACCTATCTCCTACAGGCTCTTCTTCACTTCGCTTCCTCTTTTGCCTGAAATATACGGGAAAACTCCTACTCTAATACCACTTCTGACATAGACCCCCTGCCCTCAGACCGAGATCCACATAGGATCATTCTAAATTCTCCTCAAGTCAAAGAGGCTCCCTCAGATCCCTATTGGAACCTTGAATTATGCAATCCACGGGTCCTTCATGAAAACCTGCCCTATGCAACTTAACAGCATGTCCGAGCCTTACGTCTCCATGCAACCACAACTAGGCCTTAGCACAAGCACCTCTCGTAACTCACGAGTTCATGATTCGTAGACCCTCGACTCCTCTTTCTCCTAACACCGATACCCGAGATGCGATACAGGTATGGCTCCCTCCTCACTAGCACCTCTACAAGTGACCACTGGCTAGGGCCTAACTCTAGCACCCCTCGTAACTTGCAACTTCGCAAGTTGGATTGTTGAGCTCTTATGTTCCTCCTTTGTGAATTCCTGAGATGAGATAAGTCAACAATGGGTTGACCCCTTCCCAGGTGATGATTTTCCACCACCTGTCACTTGCTTCCATCTTTTCCTGTGCGCTCTATGTTTATGCCACCTGTCAACCATGCAGTCCCCACCTAATGGATGTGACACGTGTTCGTACGAGCCCTCAGCACTCGGAACTTCGTGACCTTGGCGATCAAGGTGAAACTAATTCATCCTCTGAAGCCTCGATACACCAGGTAGCGAGATGCCAAATCTCATGGCTCTCTTTCCTCCTCGATCGACGGTTCAGGTCGAATCACAATCTTGCGACTCGGGGGTTTGTAGTGTAAAGAACTCCACCTCCACACTCACGATACCTGAATTCATGAGATGATCCAGATCTCTGCCACCTATCCTCCAAAATGGATGGCCCTGATGCTTTCGAGACTTTAACGAGTCATCTTCCTTTTGTTGTTACAAGGTTTAAACCTCACGCACCTTTTCTGGATCCGACGGCTCAGAGAAACTCGACAATTCTCCCTTGAGGTTTCTGCTGTCTGTTCTAGCTACTCTCCTGTGCGACCTCTCAGAGGTTAAAATATATGCGCCTTCCTCTGGATATGATGGCTATCAGTTCTTTTCACTAAATCTGATGGCCCGTATCTCCTTCTCTTCCATGTGCACTTTCTTGCATGCATCTGGACGTAGACTTCAATGACCCAAATATCACCTCTCCAGCTGATCTAATGGACGTTATTCTCTAACTTGAGCATGGACTTCTTCCTTTCGCTTGGAATATTTATTTCTCCAAAAGGCCTCAGCCTTTGTCTCTACTGTGAAGCCTATAACCCTTTCTCCCGCCTATATTCTAAGAGTCGTTCCTCCTTCTGAGCTTTATTTCTCTAAACCTCAAACGTTTTCTCGACCATTGCACTCCTTGCGGGGTCCCTGCACACAACTGTGCTATCCATCCTGAGATTTCCCTTCTCGAACCTCTAAGGGATTTGGCCCTTGCCTTCTCCTTCAAATGGATATTGGTTCCCACTTGGCAGCCTCCTGTTCAAGAAATCCTTATTGAATTGACAAAGTATTTAATGACTCTATGAGTGTCTTCCTCCTCGACACTTCTCCTCTCTCTGAACTCAAACAAGAGTCCCTTATGTGCACTCTATGCAACTTCTCAATGCCCTCTTGGTAGATATTCACAGAACTTCAGATGTTTTGTCTTCCCTGAACTCGAAACAGAGTTCCTCCTATGCACTCTATGCACTTCCTTAATGCCCTCTTGGCAAAGCTTCCACAAAACCCTCAGTTATTCTGTTATCTCTGTGCCTTCCTCTACACAGTTTATCCTTCAAGGTGTTCAACAACCTTGAGGATTCTTCCTTAAGTTAATGACTTCAGCTGGTGTGCCCTCCTGGCACGTCTTTGTATGAAATTCCATAGAATTTAGAAGTGCACTCATTGCACTAGCTTACAGAACCTTCAGTGTTCTATCATGCAACCTCTTGCATTAAGCCACAAAGAACCAAACCTGGAATCAAAGAACCCAACATAAAACGACTTCTGTTTGTAACCTGCAAATGCAAACTAACACACATCTACAACATATCATAAATGCATAAATACATTCATTCATGAACTTATAAACACATGAACAACAACATGCATGAAAAACTGATATGTTTGTATTAATCAAGAATGCCTAATTACTATGTGTTCGAGCCCAGACTGCAACAAAGTCATGGCTCCCTCTCTTTTTCTCTATCTTCTCTTCTACTCTTCCCCCACTAAATCTAGATTCAAAACAAGATTTTTTTACAAAGAGGGGCTCCTTGAGCTCTTCCCTCCATCTCACCAAATCTCATTAAATTACATTCAATTACATTGAATGGTTGTCTAGTTCGAATCGGATCTAGATCTCAGCCTTACAACCATTTAATTCAACCTTTATATAAATCCTACGTTCATTCATGGATTTGGCTCTTTGGCCTTACAAACATTTAATACAATTTTTCAAAATTTGAAATTTGAAAGTGAGAGGGTTGCGCCTCTCTTCTCCATTAAATGTGTGTTGGGTGTGCTAGTTGGATGGCGCTTGATGACGTGGAGTGATGCTCCTGCATCATATGGCCAGTGGAGCTATGGAGAGCTCTCTTGTAAATGTATTGAACATATGGGAGACTCTCATCCCATGTACGTGGATGCTTAGAGTTGTACATGCACAATATGTCCACAATCATTCGATTGATGACCTTTGTTTGTTCATCTATTTGGGGGTGGAAAAGCAGTGGATTTAGTGATCTTGGTGCCCAAAAATGACTAGATAATCAACCAAAATGTGTTGAGGAACCTACTATCCTGGTTGGAGATGATGGTATGTAGTACCCCAAAATGGACCCACACTCATTCAAAGAAGAGATTGGCAATATTTGTCGTTGTTATGTTCTTCTTGTAGGCTGTGAGGATGGCCATATTTGAAAAATAATCAACGACCGCAAATACACAATCATTGTCATTCTTGGTGGATGGAAGGCCAGACATGTAATCCATTGAGATGGATTCCTAAGGCTTATCGGGGGTTGGAAGAGGGGTGTATAAGCCTTGTTGCTTGATGGTTGTCTTGGAAATGGCACAAGTAGTGAAAGATCTGATATACTTGTTGATGTCCTGTTGAAGTTTTGGCCAATAAAATGTTTTTGGAGAATGGCCATAGTTTTCTCCACGCCAAAATGTCCTACCACTCGACTATAGTGGGCTTCCCAAATCAGATTTGCATGCTTGCTTGCAAGAACACAGAGATGGCCCAGATGGCATAACAACCCGTCCTTAATGCAAAAATTAGTGAGAGCAATGCATGTACCTAAGAGTTGATAGGTGGTGGAGAAGTTTGGATCTTGTTGATAAATTTGGGGCCACTCAAATCCCTCATGTCCATAGGAATGGAGTACAATGGTGAGCGTAGCCACGAGAGGTCAATTGAGGAAGTCAACAACATGATTTGTGCTCTCTGTCTATACTTGATGTTGAGATGGAATTGTTGCAGGTAGGTGGACCACTTTTGATGGCGTTCATTTTGCAACTTCCCTTGTGTCTATATGAACTATAGAGGCTTCTCATCAGGATGATCATTTTTTCCCATAATGTAATGTTTCTATTGACGACAGGTTTGTACAACGGAATACATTTCCTTGTCATAGGTGGGGTATTTCCATACAGTATCTAAGAGTGTCTCACTGTGGTATGCCACCATATGACTGTGTTGTGTGAGAATTGTGCCTACAACATAATCATATGTATCAGTCTCTGTATCAAATGGTTGTTGTAGATCCAACAAGGAGATTATTGGAGTTGAGCACAAGCGATGCTTCAAATCAACAAATGCTCGTTGTTGTTCCTTCCCCCACATTAAATTTTCCCTGCCACCACCCTTGGTCACGTGGTTGAGGGCCCATGAAATATGGGAGAATCCCAACACAAACCGTCGGTAGAAATTAGCCAATCCCAAGAAGCTTTGAAGCTCGATTAGTGTGGTCAGGGATGTCCAGTAACAGATGAATTTGATTTTAGTGGGATTTCCATGTACCCCATGCTCATAAAAAATGTATCCCAAGTATTAGACCATATTCATGCCAAAGGAACATTTTTCCAAGTTGGCATATAGACTTTTTTGTCGCAAAGTGCTCAAAACCTATTGAATATGCTGCATGTACTCCTCCCAAGTTCTGTTTAAGATGAGGATGTCATCCAAATATACCACAACAAAAGATTTCATGAAGGGTCTCAATAAATCACCCATCAACCTCATGAAAGTGGTTGGTACATTTGTTAGGCCAAAGGTCATGACCAACCATTCAAAGAAACCTTCCTTAGATTTGAAAGTTGTCTTCCATACATCAGTTGGTTCGATGGTTACTTGGTGGTAGACAGACTTTAGGTCAAGCTTGCTGAAGAAATTTTCCCCCTTGAGTTGGTCAAGAAGGTCATCAATCATGGGAATTGGGTACCAGTTTCTGACTATGATTTTGTTTAATGCTTTGTAATCGATGCATAGTCACCAAATCTTTCCCTTCTTCTACACTAGTACAATCGAGCTTCCGCAAGGGGAGGAGTTGGTTCTGATGTTCCCCTTTTGAGGAAGCTCTTGGATATGATGGTTGGTTTCATCATTTTCCATTAGTGAACGATGATAGACTAGTCCATTAGGCAAAGGTACACTGAGGGTTAGATCAATTCGATGCTTGAATTGGCAGTGCGTCGGTACCTTGATGGGTGAAGAGAAGATGTCTCTGTACTCTTCCACGATCTCGTCCACTTGCTTATGTTGCAAAGAGAGAATAGTTATAGAGGCCACAGATGTGGCAATGACCTTTTGCTTACTAAGAGAACAGATCACAAAGAAGACAAATTTATCGATCTGTGAAATGACCTTACTGTATTTCTTAATAGAGATTAAAGAAATAGATGTAGGCGGCACTACCTTTGGTATCCTGTACAATTGTATACCCAAAGTAATAATAAGACTATGGGGTCTAGACTCATACACAACATGATGCTTCCACAAATATGGTTTTCCTAAACTAACATCACAAACTTCAAGGGGAGAAATATCACACAATACCTCATCTTTGAAGGGATTGATTCTGTAGGGAAGATAACATGTTGGCTGACACAGATATCTCTTCCTTGGCCTAGCCAGCTGATGGTGTAAGGTTATGGGTGTGGCGTCATCGGTAGGTTCAACCGCTTGATGACTCTACTGAGATTAGGTTCTTTTGATGCGTTCCCCTTCCTCTAGTTCTTCTAGTTTGCTTTGCTAGACTTTGCTGGTAGCGACATTGGCACTGGGTTCAACATCGATAATTTGCTTTCCTCCTTCTGGAATTGATTCAAAATTAGAATCAACCTCTAACTCGAAATACTTCAACTCGGCCATGAGTGACTGCTTGGAGCGACATTTTTCAGTGTTGTGCTGAGGGATTTTATGGTATTCACACCATTTTCTCGTGTCCTTCTTCGTCTTTTCATTTCCCTTCTTCTGTTTCGACTTGGACTGGTTGTCTTAAGAGTGGCCATATTTTTGTTTCCCTTGCTGTGTGGGTTGGGGTCGCCTTTTCCTTGCTTCAACTTTGAGGAGTTTGCATATCAAACCTCTCGCCTCTTCTCCCTAAATTTTTTCTTGATCTTGACAGCATATCTATAAGTCGTACCCAATGAGGCGATGTCTATAAATTCCTTTTCTTTTTTAATATATCTATGCAAACAGTCGTGATATTTGAGCACCAAATATCACTTAGAGTCTTTGATACCCAACTTGGTGCACATGGTATGGAAAATATTGGTGAAATATGGTATTGTCTAGTCCCTTTCTTGATGTAGGGTGGTCGATCTGATATGCTGGTTCTCGTAGCTTCCAAAAGGGTAGTATTGTTCTTTAATGCCATCCTGGAAGGAATCCCATGTAGGGGAAACCACAAATATTACAAATTCCTCTATGGCCCTTTTCTCAGAGTAAGTTTTCCACCAGTCCTTAACATGAGGAACGACCTTGAGGAGTGCAAAAGTAATATTTTCCCTATCGGAAAAATTATGGACCGAAAAATACCCTTCGAGCAGATTCAATCATTTATCTACAGCATACGCATCTATGAGTCCTTCAAATAATGGAATATCAAAATTTACTAGTACCTTGAAGGGGGTTTCACGGCCGCTTGATGAATACACTTCTGTTGTGGGCATTCACCGAAGGATATGCGTAAATTTGTCCATCATTGGGTTCCTTTGTCACGTAAGGGATTCCTCAAGAAACATTTTAAAAGGATCTCATGATCCATCATTTTTTTTCATCTCCCATGGTTTTTTGTCAGGCTTAGTGCGACTGATCTTGCAATGACTCGATTGGTTCGAGTCCCAACTTCTTGTACCCATATATTGTCGGGGACATGCACAAAGAAATATAAATAAAGAGTAGACCACTCTAATACCACTAATCCGGATTTAGGAGCGGAACGAAATAATTAACAGATTGAATACAATAAAGACAGAGATATGAAGAAAAACATATATATCTAGTGAACAATATCTTCTATTGAATAAATCAAATAGGCGAAAACTGTAAAACTACGAAACTAAAACACTTGCTCGAATGGTGGTAGTTATCTCTGAGAAGAGATGTGGTTGCTACATGCATCCATCTAAGAAAAATGATTACAATGAGGCTTCAAAGGCCATTTTAATATTACTCATGAATGCTAAACCATAGACATCTAAAAACCTAACCCTAGGAGGTGAAACGCCAAAAGTCATATGGCCCCCTATGGGTAATTTGGTACCTCAACTTCCTAGGATCGTAACTTTTTCATACGACCTATGTTTTAGGTATGTGATGGGTCATTGGAAAGGTTTTTTAGAGAACTACACATTATGTCTTCAAACTCTAACTTTATCTGCAGTTTGACCATGTTGAGCCAAAAAAACATTGTTTAGGGCTCCAAAATGGACCTCGAAGTACAACAGGATGTGAGGACATAAAAACATACAAAATAATTCAGTTGGATTAGGTGCGAGGCCACCAGTATCCACCTGAAAGATGTGCAGGGCTTCAGACAACCCCAGAAGTGTAGAACCCACAATTACAAAGAAGTACAAAAGAACATGCTAAACTAAAAACTGACAAGAGGAGTCAGTTGGAATAGGTGGATGGGCAACAATATCCACTTGGATCAGTTTCTTTTTTAAATAACATATAATTTTTTAGCGAGGGTCGACCTAGGAACATGTGATATGAAGGAGTGGCATCAATGATGTGAAAAGTAGTCTCAACCAAAATAGATCCAACCTTCATTGGAAAGATGATGATGCCTAAAGAGGCCTGCATGGACCCAACCTTCATTGGAAAGATGATGGTGCCTAAAGAGGCCTGCATGGACTCATTTTAACCGTGAATCAGAAGGGTTGAGATCTTGAGTAATATCGCCATTTTTTATATTACAAATGTTAATTAGTTGTCATAATATTTTATCTTGAGTAATATTATCAATTTTTATATTATAAATATTAATTACTTGTCATAATGTTTTATCTTGAGTAATAT
>JZKD02S1675315.1:308862-336195 GCA_000966675.3 Picea glauca
TAGAATCAAAATTATAATTGGCTTAGCCCTTCCTGCTTGGCTTGAGCAGTGTCTTTCACTAGGTAGAAGCCTATGTGGAATCCATAAGGTATAAAATCCCACTTCTTATCTTTGACTAGGGTAGCGTTGTAACCTTACAGGATGGTCTAGTAGCAGATCTCTACCACCACAAGCTAATCAGGGACATGTGTTGGTAGGAGATGAGGTTCTCCAGTGGTGTCGAATACCCTAATGTAGGTATCACGTTCATCCAGATACTAGTGGACGACCTTTGATATCACCTTTTTGGCCACAACCGATAGTCTGATACACTCTTTCTTGAAAATAATAAAATAAATGCGTGCGATAAATTCATTGCAGATGCAGGAGTAGGATTTTTTATACCTATTCTCCCATAAGCCACTGAAATATACATGGACCAGGAGCTCCGTGACGTGCCAACTTATTTTCATGCTGGTGAAGACATTTCTGGCACATATGACATCCAACAAGTATGATGCCATGTAGAAGGATGGAGCCTGCCCTTCTTTCAGTGTTTGAGCCTATTGTATGAAGATGATAAAATGCATGGAAATGATGGCTCCCCAATTGAAACCACTCTCGAAGATAACTACTATGTATGCTAGAGGCATCCATGCCTTTGAAAACCTGGAGCAGTATTTCTCCCCATACAACCAATAAATGAGTGCCAATAGGAAGATGTATGGTTCTCTTAGGTTGGTCGTTTGGTACCAATCGAAGGTCCAGTTGGTGTATTTATTATATTCTCTCCACCATGAGGCCATTATCCATATGGTGTCATCGCTCTCATAGAATTTGATGACAAAATCAGTGTTCAGTCGCTCCTTCGGGTCTCTAAGTTTGTAGTAATTTTGGACCTCCACCAAAAGGAAAACTCCGACACACCCATCATTGTCATCATTGATTAGGAACTTTTGTGTGCCCGTGTGGTCTATGAGCCATTGCAATAGTTATATACAAGGAAACACCGAGGTTATTCTTGCCACCATGTGCAGGTATGACTATCAGATATTCGAGAATACCTGGTCCTTGAGCGCTCTTACATCTGGGTCACTGTGTGGAATGTATTCTGGAAATTCCTCCTGGCTGATCTTCTTGAAGATTTCTCCCTAATGTGGGAGTGTCATCTTGGCCCCTTTTCTTGGATCTGTGTCTCCAAAGGTTGGAGGTTGAATGAAAACCTTTTTTGTGGATGTTTTAATAACCGATTCTGGTCTTGGAGAAAATTCGAGTTGTTTTGTTTCCCCCGGAGAGGAGCCTTCTCCAACCTCTGTTTCTTTTAGCTTGGGCACCCTCGGCAATCGCCTGGTGGTTGGATTTCTCAGGAATTGTTCCTACAATCGAAATTAATCCTTTAGGGCCCACATACAGATCAAAACGGGCTAAAAACTTATATATGAAGTGAAAACAGAGAAAATTCAAACTAGTACATACATGTAATGATTGCTAATGCTGGTTGTTTGATACTCATGGGATCTCAGAAGCTTTTGAATTGCTCACCTCGCTTTTCTGGATGTTCTGCAACTCCTTTGAACGCAGAATGGTTTCATTTACAATGTCCTAAGAAAATTTAAACAGAGAAAAACTTACCATATCGTATCAACCAATTAATTTGGGTGATGAGTGGAATTCAAACAAAATCTGTCGCCAAATATTTGCAACTTAAATTCATCGTGGGTTGACAGCGGAGGTGTGGAGGGTGATATGTTCTATCGGTAATTTCAAACAGTTGTTTTGATTCTCACACAAAGAACCAAATAATGAAATATTTGGTATTAATTAACCTCTTAAAAGCTAAGAATATAATCGTATCTAGTGCTAAAACGTCCCATTGTGTTTATTTCTCAGTGTGTGGATTGGGGATCAACGATGTGCTATGAATTTTTTCGTTGGTGTGATTTTGTGGGAAAAAAAACCTCCGATGTTGATCGATATCATTGTACGGTGGTGACATGGAAAAACTGACTTGGGGGTGTGATTTTGACTTAGGGGAACCAAAAGTGAATCTAGGTTGATCTAGGAAGTATGTTTTCTCCAGTAGGGAAAAGACACACGGCGTTAAAGACTAGTGACTTAATTCGCGCATATTGGTCAGAGTCGGGGATTTATTTAAGTAGTGTGTTCTAAAATAAAACTGGGTTCACCGATGTTGAAAAGGTATTGGGTGATCTAGGGGGATATCGGAGGCCACCCACCTTTTCCATCTGGCTCAAAACAATTTTCCGACAATTTTGGCAATTTACTATTTTTAGCAGTTTTAACTTTTGGGGCCATTTTGAGGGCCGAAATGAAGGTTTTTCGGGATAGATCTTCTCAATGATAGCCAAAGGCATTATTGAGCCCCCAAAATGAATCTCCTCTATGATACCTTTCCAATGGGCTATCATATGCCTAAAACAAAGATTGTATGCAAAAGTTACGACCCCGGGAAGTTGATGTACTAACTTACCCAGACGGGGCCCACATGACTTTTGGCACTTCATCTCCTAGGGTTAGGTTTTTGGATGTCTAGGGTTTTTTGGAATTCCTGTTTATTGTAAAAACGATTTCAGAGCCTCATTGTAATCATATTCTTACAAATGACCGCAATCGTCACATCTCTTCTCAGAGATAAGTTGCCACCATTCCAACAATCTTGTTTCCACTGCATTTTACAGTTTCATCTTATTTCCTTATTAAATAGAAAACTAGTTTTATTGTATCTCTGTTATTTTGTGTTAAGAAAATGTTAATAATCTATAGTCATTTTTTCCTTCTCATAAAATTCAGATCACTGGTATCAGAGCGGTCTTCTCCTTGTCATCTTAATGCATGTCCCCAACGAGGTCGAAATATAAAGAGTTGGATCTCGAGCTTGTTTCTCTTGAGGAAAAAATCTCTCACACACCCAAGCAACCTCACATGGTGGGAGAAAATAAATATGATGAGACAGGAGATCCTTTCAAACTATTGATTGAGGAAGCCCTCACGCAACAAAGGAACGAGATGATGGATAGTTTCACTCAAATCCTTCAGTGACTACCAACAGGCGACGCATCTTCTTCGAGAGGAGGTGTTGCCCCCTTCAAGGTACAAATAAAATTCAATATTCCTATATTTGAAGGTCAGATAGATGCATATGCAGTAGATAAGTGGTTGAATCTACTAGAAGGGTATTTTTCTATCCATAGCTTTCCGAATAGAGAAAATATTACTTTTGCGCTCCTCAAAGACGTTCCCCATGTGAAATATTGGTGGGAAACTTTCTGTGAGAAAAAGGAAATAGAGGAACCCTCATTATTTACAGTCACATCCACCTGGGAATCCTTCAGGGATTCTATTAAGGAACAATACTACCCTGTCGGAAGTTATGACGACTTGTATATGAAATGGACCACACTACGGCAAGAAAGAGACGAAGAAGTGCCATATTTCACAAATATCTTTCATACCTTGAGCACCAAGATGGGTATCAAAGATTCAGAGTGAAATATAGTGCTCAAGTATCACGGCGCTCTTCATAGATACATCCAGACCGAAATGGAATCTCTAGACATATCATCCTTGGGTGCGGCCTACTGATATGCTGTCAAAATCGAGCAGAAGCTCAAACAAAAGATGCAGCAATTTGGGCTTGGGAACCCCTCACAAAAAAATATAGGAAAGGGAAGCCCCAACCCACAGAACAAAGGACAAAGAAAAGATGGACAGTATCAAGACAACCAGTCCAAGCTGCAAGTAAGGAAGGACACCATAAAGACAAAGAAATATACCAGGAAGTGGTGTGACTTCCATAAGAGCCCTTGGCATAACACTGCTAACTACCGCTCAAAGTAGTCATTGGTGGCCGAAGTGAAAGCCTATGAATCAGATGCAGGTTCAGACTCTGACCCAGAACTAGAAAGGGGAATATGGACCATTGACGCAGAACCCAGTGCCACCGTTGCTACCACCAAGCCCCAACCTAGTGAACCAGATGATCCAGAAGAAGGAGAACACCTCTTCCATTCACAGATGTGGGTAAAAGGCACCCCACTGCACTTCATCGTTGATAGCATTAGCCAGAAGAACCTCATCTCAATAGAGTTCGTCAAGCGGCTAGCCCTGCCGACAACGCTGCACCCACAACCCTACACCATTGGATGGATCCTCCAAGGAAGTGATCTCTGTATCAACCAACAATTCTGACTGTTGTACCACATCAAGCCATTCAAAGACGAGGTATTGTGTGATGTTTCTCCTCTCAAATTTTGTGATGTTCTTTTGGGCCAACCTTATTTATGGAAACGTCATGTTGTATATGAGTCTAGGCCTCGTAGTGTTATTATTACTTTGAATAGGAAATTGTACAGGATACTCGAGGTAGTCCCACCTAGTGTTATTTCCTCGATCTCTGCTAAGCAATGCAGGAAGGTCATATTTTAGACGAGGAAGTTTGTCTTCTTCATGATTCTCTCTCAGAATAAGAAAAATATCACAGCCACATCTAGGGTATCTGCGACCGACCTCTCCACACAGCAAAAGCAAGTAGATAAGGTCATGGAAGAATACTCAGATATATTCTCCTCACCTACCCTTCACCTACCAGGGTACCTCTGCACTTCTAGGTCAAGCACCCCATCGATTTGACCCCCGAAGCACTGCTTCCCAATGGGCTAGTCTATCGATGTTGTAGATGCATGATAAGTTTCATTTACAATAGAAAGATAGATTTATCTATCTCTGTTTGAGTTTGAATATATCATTCTGGGTTATTTAGGCTGTGCAAGGAGTGCACAATAGAACATTAGAGGTTATGTACCCAGTGCAAGGAGTGTGCATCTGAACTTTGCGGAGTTAGGGAAGAATGTTCCAGGAGGGCACACTAGAGTGATCATAAACTCAAGAGGAACCTCTAGTTTACTGAATACCTTGGAGGATCAAATGTGTGAATGAAACAAAGAGAAGCAGAGCTATTGAGTACGTTGTAGAGATTTTCCAGGTGTGCATTAAGTCGTTGCAAGTGTGAACATAAGAAATTCATGTCAAGTTGGGGAGAAACAAAGTTACTGAATAATCTGTAAGGAGAAGATCTGCAAGGAATGCATTGAGTAGAATAATGATAGGAGGGTGATAAGTATTTCTTGTTCATGAAATCCTTTGGATCGTGAGTTTGAAAAAATCCCGAGAATGCGAGGTGTGTGTGGGAGATCGAAATATTCGAGGAGATCAAGCTCAAAAGGGATAATGCAAGGAACATGCATGAGGCTGACTTATTATAAGTCCATAATATTAGAAGAGATAACACTTGCAAGAGTGTAAGAGAGACCCAAGAGAGTCAAGCTCATAGTTAATAGAATGAAGGTCGATACCTTCGGACATTGGAAATATTCCAAGTCTTAGAAGAAATTGAAATCTCAGGAGGAGGAGCATTGATAGCCATCATATAAGTTGTAGAGAGAATAACCTAGACCATTATATCTACATCTAGGCAGAGGAGGAATGAGTGCAGGGGAACCATATCTCAGCCGTCAGATCTGAGTGCTTGGACCAAGAGTCATTGGATCTAGAGGAACGTGCACGAGGTTCAACCCTTTGTAGTTGCATAGGAGAAAGGGATTTACAAAGTCACGAAGTCTCGACATAATCAGAACCATCCAATCGAGGAGAGATATGGACTGTCGATTGTCCAGGAGGAATTTCAACATTTTAGGGATTGGGAGAATGGAGGAGAACAGTTTTTGATTTCGTGAAATGAAAAATCCCGACAAGATCTGGACCGTTAGATCTAGGGAGGATATGTGTCAATGGGGAGGAAGATCTAGAAGGAG
This sequence comes from Picea glauca, assembly GCA_000966675.3. NCBI lineage: Eukaryota > Viridiplantae > Streptophyta > Pinopsida > Pinales > Pinaceae > Picea > Picea glauca. The sequence continues at coordinate 314,673 of JZKD02S1675315.1, forward strand.
GCGAAGAGATATTGGAAGCTCAAGAGAAAGAATGATCATGACCATTGGATCATGGTGGAAAGAGACCAACATTCGTTGGATCAGAAGGAAGGGCGCAAGAAATATCACTTTGAGTACAGAGAAGAGAGAAGTTGTCGAGGTTGAAACTTGATATTCCCTAAGTCTGGAGTCCTGGAATGACGAGGTGGAATATCAGTCGTTCGATTGATCAAGCACGAGCTGTCAGATATCGCAAGCACATAAGTAGGCAAGTTGAAACTTGAAACACATGAAGTGTGAAGAGCCGGAATAACTCCGAGCTGTCAGATCACCCGAAGTGAATCTGAGTTGTCAGACCAGGAGAGGAGACATGGAAGAAATCTGTGAACTCTGGGTAAAGTTCTGGAGAAATTCATAGCTGTCAGATTTAGGGTAGATGTGGAACAGATCCATGCACTATGGGTGAAGACCATAAGTAATCCTAGGTTGTTCGATCTAAGAGGACACATAGCATTATTCCGCGTATTTGAGGAGGAGGAAAAGGATTTGAGATTTGAAATCTCATAATTCTGGAGCCCCGAAGGAAATCTCGACCGTCAATTGAGAAGGGGTCATTGGAATGTTGATATAGTTTGAAAGGTCAAGCACCCAAGAGAAGGTAGGGTCATTGATTTATGGGACAGGTGTTTGTAGATTGCCAGATCCAGAAGGTTGGAGTATGGAAGGAAGTTGAATTTGAGATTCCAAACTCCCAGAGTCTAGAATTGCGAAGAGAGCCTCAACCCTTGATTCAAAGAGAGTAAAAATGGCCGGTAGATAAGAAGGGCACATATTTGAAGCGTTTATTTGGACACTATCATCAAGATCGTGAGATTGATGATCCCATGTCATTACGGGGACAAAAGTTGCGAGGATGTTAAGGAATCGAAGGCGGGCCGCAATTTGAGCTGTGGTTTTGTCTGGAGAACACGTGTAGGCTGGAGGAGCATTGTGGGCCAAAAAGTGGTTTAACTCCAAACCACTTATGAATGCACCTCCAATCACGTGGTCATAGCCCCATGTCATATCAAGTTAGGGCTTATCTGAAAGGGAGATAACGTTGACACTCTGAGTTTTTTCACCGAGAGAAAGGAGAAGGTCACAGGTTACCATCGAACCTGCATCAAGAAGTTGAGGGGGCCTGTGTTTAGATACATAGGGGGACCTTCAAGGTTCCAGAGAGTCAACCAAACTCAGTTTCTTGATCGATCCTAGACTGGAAGGTTGCACAACCATTAAGAGGGAAGGGGGTCTGCATCATACTTATAGGACTCTAGGCCTCATTTCCAGAATAGATGAGTTGAAGTCTATGGAAGGAGACCTACTAAAAGGATATAATTAAGAATCTCTCATCAGTTAGCATGGGGTACAAAGAAATTTATTGATTTTTTGGAGGAACTCGAACAAAGAGGAGCTCATGAGAAGGAGATCATGTTTTTCCTAGTAGGGGAGTATGATGCAGGAGCATCGCTCCACCTCAGCAAATGCGCCAGCATGCCAACACACAGATGTGCAATGGAGAAAGGGAGATGCATCGACCCTCCCACTTTTAAAATTTGAAATATGATCCTATATGGATTTTTGTGTTGTAAGGGTCATAAATGCCAAACCATGCCTTTGTACAGGTAGTCGGTAGTGTTTCCTTTAATGGTTGCCTGTAGAAGGACTAGATCATAGTCAGGTCTAGATGAACATTTATGGAATGTAACCATAGGAGTATGGTGTCATAATTGATATAGAAATAACACTAAGGTGGTGAAGAGGATAAGCTCATGGAGCTCTCTTTTGTAAGGGGATCTTGTATCAGATTTCATAAGGTAGATAGGGAGAGAATGATAGAGAGGTCTGGATAGAGAGGCCCAAGGAGGTAGAAGTTCTGAGAGAGAGATTGAGAGAGCTGGGACTTTGTTATTGTCCATTTTTTGTAATCATCTGTATAGATACACAGATATAATAGAAAATAAGTTTTTCCTGCATATTGTGGTTCATGTGTTTATGTATTTCATGAATGAATGTTGTAGATGTATGATAAGTTTCATTTACAGTAGGAATATAGATTTATCTATCTCTGTTTGAGTTTGAATATATCATTCTGGGTTCTTTAGGTTGTGCAAGGAGTGCACAACAGAACATTGGAGGTTATGTACCCAGTGCAAGGAGTGTGCATCTGAACTCTGCAGAGTTAGGGAAGAACGTTCCAGGAGGGCACACTAGAGTGATCATAAACTGAAGAGGAACCTCTAGTTTACTAAATACCTTGGAGGATGAAATGTGTGAGTGAAGCACAGAGAAGCAGAGCTGTTGGGGACTTTGTAGGTCTTTTCTAGGTTTGCATTGAGCCGGTGCAAATGTTAAAAAAAGAACTTCATGTTGAGTTGGGGAGAAACAAAGTTACTGAATAATCTGTAAGGAGAAGCTTTGCAAGGAATGCATTGAGTAGAAGAACGATTGGAGGGAGATAAGTATTTATTGTTCATGAAATCCTTTGGATCATGAGTTTGACAAAATCCCGAGAATGTGAGGTGTGTGTGGGAGATCAAAATATTCAAGGAGATAAAGCTCAAAAGGGATAACGCAAGGAACGTGCATGAGGCAGACTTATTATAAGTCCATAAGATTAGAAGAGATAATGCTTGCAATAGCGTAAGAGAGACCCAAGAGAGTCAAGCTCGTAGTTAATAGAATGAAGTTCGAGACCTTCGGACATTGGAAATCTTCCAAGTCTCAGAAGAAATTGAAATCTCAGGAGGAGGAGCATTGATAGCCATCAAATAAGCTATAGAGAGAATAACCTAGACCGTTATATCTACATCTAGGCAGAGGAGGAACGAGTGCAGGGGAACCATATCTTAGCTGTCATATCTGAGCGCGTGGACCAACAGTCATTGGATCCATAGGAACGCGCACGAGGTTCAACCCTTTGGAGTTGCACAGGAGAAAGGGCTTTGCAAAGTCATGAAGTCTCAACATCATCAGAACCGTCCAATCAAGGAGAGATCTAGACTGTCGATTGTCCATGAGGAATTTCAACATTTTGGGGATTGTGAGAATGGAGGAGAAAAGTCTTTGATTTCGTGAAATGAAAAATCCTGACAAGATCTGGACCGTTAGATCTAGGGAGGATATGTGTCAATGGGGAGGAAGATCTAGAAGGAGGCGAAGAGATATTGGAAGCTCAAGAGGAAGAATGATCGTGACCATTGGATCATGGTGGAAAGAGACCAACATTCGTTGGATCAGAAGGAAGGGCGCAAGCAATATCACTTTGAGTACAAAAAAGAGAGAAGTTGTCGAGGTTGAAACTTGATATTCCCTAAGTCTGGAGTCCTGGAATGACGAGGTGGAATATCGGTCGTTCGATTGATCAAGCACGAGCCGTCAGATATCGCAAGAGAATAAGTAGGCAAGTTGAAACTTGAAACACGTGAAGCATGGAGAGCTAGAATAACTTTGAGCCGTCAGATCACCCAAAGTGAATCTGAGCTGTCAGACCAAGAGAGGAGACCTGGCGAAAATCTGTGAACTCTGGGTAAAGTTCTGGAGCAATTCATAGTTGTCAGATTTAGGGTAGACATGGAACGGATCCATGCACTATGGGTGAAGACCCTAAGTAATCCTAGGTTGTTTGATCTAAGAGGACACGTGGCATTATTCCATGTATTTGAGGAGGAGGAAAAGGATTTGAGATTTGAAATATCAGAAGTCTGGAGCCCTAGATGAAATCTCGATAGTCGATCGAGAAGGTTGGATTATGGAAGGAAGTTGAAGTTGAGATTCCAAACTACCAGAGTCTGAAATTGCGAAGAGAGCCTCAATCGTTGATTCAAAGAGAGTAGATCTGGCCCGTAGATAAGAAGGGAACATATTTGAAGCGTTGATTTGGATTCTATCGTCAATATCATGAGATCGATGATCCTATGTCATTACAGGGACATAAGTTTCGAGGAGGTTAAGGAATCGAAGGCGGGCCACAATTTGAACTGTGGTTTCATCTGGAGAACACATGTAGGCTGGAGGAGCATTGCGGGCCCAAAAGTGGTTTAAATCCAAACCGCTTATGACCGCACCTCCAATCATGTTGTCATAGCCCCAGGTCATATCAAGTTAGGGCTTATCTTAAAGGGAGATAACGCTGACACTCTGAGTTTTCACACAAAGAGAAAGGAGAAGGCCATAGGTTACCATCGAACCTGCACCAAGAAGTTGAGGGGGCCTATGTTTAGATACAGAAGGGGACCTTCAAGGTTCTAGAGAGTCAACCAGACTCAGTTTCTTGATCGATCCTAGACTGGAAGGTTGCACAACCCTTAAGAGGGAAGGGGGTCTGCATCATACTTATAGGACTCTAGGCCTCATTTCCAGAATAGATGAGCTGAAGTCTATGGAAGGAGACCCACTAAAAGGAGATAATTAAGGAATCTCTCATCAGTTAGCATGGGGTACAAAGAAATTTATTGATTTTTTGGAGGAACTCGAACAAAGATGATGTTCATGAACTAATGAAATTGTGCATCTTTCGCATGCACCAGATGCAACTAGTGCACAAAAAGGACCCTCTAAGTAGTATCCAATAAGCAAAATTTACAACAAAGGAAAGGAAACCACCAATCAGGATAATGTGTGAATATATTTCTTGTTGTCAAACAGAAGGGAAACCCCCAGTCAATGACCAATAAGGAGATGTCGACTGTTGGGTTCAAGGTTACCTACCTATAATGAAAGTAGGCGCATGATGCACAGTAGGAATACAACTTCATGTGACTTTGAGACACACTGGGGGTATGGATGACATGCAAAGTCAATAGTTATGATCAATGGATGACACATTCTTACAGACTTCCTTTGAACAATAGCATGAGACATATGGAGGAATCTGGCAGCATAGAATTGATTATGAAACTTTGTGATGTAGGAGGCATCAATAACCAGTCAGAGGAGTAAACTCTAAGTAATGAGCTCATCTTCCTAAGGTCATTCTAAACCCAAAATTTGGATGAAAAGTGGACTCAGAAGTTTGTGCTCTTTTAAAAGGTGACATAAGTGTTGCCAATAAAAGATAATATTCTTTTCTCACCCGTTTTTTTTTTTTTTCATAGGCAAGTGAATGATATGATACAAAGGAGGAAACGAGTCTTGTGAATAAGAAAGTAACTCTAAACAGTGGAACATACCTATGCTCAATGCAAGGAAGTGCATGCGGGGCATGGACACTCGGGGGAATGTTTCCTCTTAGGGTATGGGGTGTCAAGATGCTATGGATATAAAAAAGGATCTACTTGACTATTGATGCAAATTGCTGAGGTAATAGGATTGTAACGGGAAAGTGAGAACCTGCAATAGGCTCAATACTGCAAGTAGTAGGATGAAATCCAATTTCAATTTAACTCCAAAGAATGTACTTTTTCGTAAATTTTGTCCCCTAGGCCTGAAAAAGTAGAAAATAATACATAGGAGAACTCTTCTAGCCAATGTTGACTAGAACATTCCTTTTTTGAAATTAGTCTACTTGGTCTGAAAAAGGGTTAAAATTACACCAAATAGACGTTCTTTCAAATCCATTTAATGGGTGTGAAAGAGACAAGTTCACTCAACAATATTTTCACTTTTGATAGAGTTGGAAAAGAGCTTAAACAAGACTCAGTGGGAGTCCCATAGGTGAAGGTTAGAATGCTTATGAGTAAGAATATGAGGCTCAAATGCAAATTCATATCAGAACTATAAGGGACTCTCGTTCCTATGGAATAATCTCTGCATGGGAACCAAATGGCATAAATGTTCTAACTAGGGAACCTATGTTTTTTAAGCCTCTACCCCTAAATAAGTACACTTATAATAGTAGTAAGAAGGTTCTGTGTGACTAATAAATGGCTTCATACCTAATGCATATGGATCATAGTCATAGGAAAATGAAAATATGAAAATTGGATTGAGAACATATCCTATATGCTAGGGATAAAAAAATCCTTTTGAAGCCATGAGCGGGCAATGTGAAACTAGAAACCGCAAAAATACCTGGAGAAAACCACTAAAACCAACTCTTCCACTACACTATTAGTCCACTAGATCAAAAAATTAGCATAAACTATATAAAGTGTATACAAATATTCTACTAATAGTAAAAATTAACAATTTTACCATACCATTTGAGATTTTTACCCACATAGTGAGTTTTGGAGAATTTTACCCATGACATTGAAGTGCTAATTGCGGGAGATATGATCAACAAAATTGACAACCGTTTGGACCAAGTAAGTTCCCTTCCCCTCATCTTCATTTCTGGTTGTTTAAATTTCAAATTAAGTCCTCATGTTTTGAGCTTTTGAGGGTGCAACATAAAAATTAGGGTGTACGCTAGCTATAGTTCATCGGGTCACATATATGGAGACATGTACGTGGGAAAAGGAAAGTCTTCCCACATATATGTGTCCCTACACATAACTGTTAACATTGCAGTCTACATATAAGTCTACAAACAAGTTGTTTGATGCATTTAACTCAAAAAAAGGTTCTCCTTTTGCAGGATGGTGCTTGAATGAAGAGAGAGGGAGCATGAGGAGGTGGATGTAGTAGTGGAAAGAAATGTGGGGGCCCAACTGGCTCTAAAAATATGTGGCCTATATAAATTTTTGCCTCTCAAACGAATGAGGGTTCAAGTGAGGTTACTGCAAATGCTAGTAAACTTCTGGGATCCATAGATAGAGGCCTTCAATATTGATGGGAAACCATTGAGAATTGAAGTAGATGATATTTATTTTCTCACAGGATTGTATCGTTGGGGCAAGGTGGTGAATCTAAAATATTGGGGGGATAGAGGTGGTATGAACATATAGGATTACATTTCCACCCACTGTGTTGTAGGAACAAATAAAGTATGGAGCGGACTCCCCATTGGGGTGATCGAAAACCTATGTTTAAATATCATCATTCTTGTCTTTACACGTATATCTAGGTTAGACTCATTGCACCAGGATTCAAGGACAATAATGTTCCATGCAATGGAGTGATTATGACCCATGATTTATGACAGGTGTACCTCAATGCTAGCTAACATGAAGAGTCAGCTAACGGATTGCAAACAAGGGAGAAAGAAAAACTTTAGGTTTGCATCCATATTGTGTATTTTTTTCTTTGAATGGGTTCCATGTTTGAGTCCTAGAGTGGATATCATTCCACATAGACCACAAGATCCATCCATGTCATGGTGTAACGATGTGATGAGGAGGTTAGGAGGTGGTAGGGTGCCAACCCCCTACAACGATGAGTTATTTTTCTAGTGGAGTTGACAAGTGATAGCCATTGACGACTACCCCTATGTTGGGATTGACTATAGAGGGGATCCATATATGTGTCTTCCACCAGGCTATGCCTACGGTGATATAGGTATGAAACATTTTTTGAATATTTCATTTTTTGTGTTTTTCAAAATGAATAAAAAACACAAATATTTTTGTATTGTATCAAGTATTAAAAAATAGCTTGTCGTGTAGATGTAGGTCCGTGATGACCAGGAAATTTTCCACGACATTAGTGGAGGAACTGGGGTGATGAGTACGTGGGAGTATATGTGGATAGATTGATACAAAATGTGCAGGCAAACCTGTCTCATTTGATGCACATGATTCCTATGGTTCAGGTGGAGAATCTGCTAGAGGATATATAGTGGCAGGTGGTGGGTGTGCCCCGTGCATGGGTGCGATTCTTCCAGTGTCTCAAAAATTTCATACTATGCTATCATGATACGCATATGGAACCATAGGTGTAGATACCATGGTCATATATATACCATACATATATGTATTTTGAGGGTGTGAGCCCCATTTTGTACCATGACATCATATTTTTTGAAAATATGAAATATAAAAAGATTGGTCCTCGACTTTACTTATATATGTTACAATGTGTACATTGATTAATCTGATTTATTTACTTTAGTTATGTGACAAATTCCAATATAAAACATAATTAGCATATGCATCATATACAAAATTAGAACTTCTAGGTATGTGATTATAAATAATAAAATCAAAGTATCGTTCCAAAAGTCATTCCCATAGGAATCGTCAAAGTAGAGTAGGGTTTCACACACGGTAACTGTTGTTTAAATGACATATGACTAACTGGGAGTCCAGAAGAACCTCTAAAGATTGAACACCATGTGAAATGGCATCACGTAATAGTTATATAACGACGTTTTACTCAACCACATTATTCATTGATGGCTCCAGAAAAACACCACCTGAAGACACCAGTTGCCCCTTGAGTGAGTAAATGACCCACACAGTGGAAGCCATGTTCCATATATGATGACTGACACCGTCTGTGAATCCTAAGAAAACTGAATACTTTGTTGACATATTCCAACAAAGAGAAAACCTAATAAGCAATTCTATGACACAAAGGAATATATATATATATACATTAAGATACAATAGTATACACAAATTCGTTGATCTAAAAAGATCTTTTAAACGTCAATGGTTGAGTTATTTTTCATGTGTTAATTAACCATTTAGGAAACTAATGAAAGAGGAAGAATAATAGAATAAAAATGATATCCATATAAACATATACAAATCTAAAATAAAGAATAAGGATCAACAAACCATAAACACAAAAGTGATAACAGAATTTGACAATCTCGCCTACGTCCCCGGGCCTTTGTCTCAGTGGGTGATGCTTTATTATTTTTGTTCAAAGAATTAAAAGTACATCGCAGTAGTGCCAAAAGGATTACAAAATAATGTGGTCTTGTTCTACCAGATCTATAGAACCCAACAAAATTGATGGCACTGAAAACGGATGACCGAAGCTCCCAGAAATGGCTCCCAAAGGTGTTATCCTCAATGGATTCCCTGCATACAAATGGATTTGGCTCAATAATTATTTGGAATAAACCTATTATGAATGTCCCCTTTAGCTTCAAGAACCCCAGGTTTATATACATATGAAATTGGTAACCATCTCCAAACTTCCCTGCAAGATCTGGCCTAAAAAAGGGCCCAATATCCCACAATATTAGCCAAAATCTCTCAAAATGCTAAGAAAAATCATTAAAAATATTTATACTATAGTATAAAAAGCCACATAACGGATTCATAAGAGGTGTGGTCTCAGAATGGATCCATTCTGAGATAGGCCACCTGACTTGTGCTCTATATTTGAACTTTGTCTTGTGCACTTGTCTCATCAATATCAATTGTAAAACAATCATGATAATTGACAACATATTGTTAGCCATTTGTACCCTTTCACATCTTACTGAAGCCACTATCATCCATGTTGACAACATTACTAATGATAGCATCAGAAATATAAATGCAAATGAGATCATATGTTTGTAATACTTGCACGACATTAGCTTATATTGAAGCAAAGTGTGATTGATTTTCCATTCTACAATCATCTCATGTTCTTTCTTAAGATCAATTACTTGATTTGAACAATTATAGGTGTGTTTCTTCCATGAGACTCCTTTCTTAATTGTTCCATGGTTTGAAGATATTTATTTTCCTTTAAATGATGAGCATGAACCACATATTCTTGACCTACTTTGATTAAACGATATTGATTCTTTTCCCTGTAGAATATTTCTTTATGATCATACATGTAAGGGCTGCCTAAGACCATTCCACATTCATTGAGTGGCACCACATCAAATGTTACCTCATCCACAAACTTAGATGAAATTGAAAATTTTAATGTCCACTTCTTTGTTATGTGAAATTGATGATTGTTTCTTATCCATTTAAGTGTGTAAGGCTGATGATGCATCTGAGTGTTTAATCCCAATTATTTAACCAATTCCTATGAAATTAAGTTAGATTGATATCCACTATCTATCAATGTGTCAACCTTAGAGTGCCTCATGATGACTCTTGTGTGAAACAATTTACTTCTACAATCAAATTCTTCACCAATTTTACCTTTCATGCCAACCAATGAGACTTTAGATTCATCACCTAAATTTGATCCCAAGTCTCTGGGTCGTGTTGCTGCTGTAACTATTTTCCTCCCTTTTCTTTCTTTGAACCACTTTGGCCTCTTCTCGGGATGCAATTTCCAACAACGGTCCTCATCATGCCCATCTTTCTTGCAATGCTTGCAAGAGAGATTCTCTTCCTTTCTTGCCACTGAATTTGCCTTCTTTCCATTCCACTTCCTTTTGTCTTCTTTCCTTGAAGACGATTCCCCTGATACACCAACCCATGTTTTCCTTGCTTCAATGTATGTCTCTTGAACAAAAACCTCATCAAGATTAGTAGGTCCAAACATGAATACAGTATTTCGAATATGTGTAGGTAAACCTCCTATGTAATTGATAAGATTTTCTTGTGTATGTAAAGGAATATCTAACATCAATGCCATTTTACAAATCCATTAGTGTATTCTTGCATTGTTTGTCCTTTTCTTAGTTTAAAATATTGCCATTCAATTAAAGCTTTATGTTTATAACCTGAAGGATATAATTTATTTCTAAGTGCAGAAATAAAAATTTTCCATGATGGAAATACATTAATCACTTGTTACGTGCCATTTTGCAACTTGCTTTTCCACCAGATGAGTGTTGTGGCTACAAGTCTAAGTAATGCCAACTTGGTCTCGGTTGCCTCATCCTTGATTTTTTGCACACTGCAATAAACCTCCATATGTATGACCTAATTTTCAAGTCTCTCTGCATTAAATTCACCGTCATACATGGGTAATTTAAATTTAACATCAAGTTTTAGTAAAGGCATTTCATGATGATGTTTATGTACATGCTCTTTGCAGTGGATTTAGAACTTGAACTTGAAGACAAAGGAGAAGAAGGAGGTGAAGATAGAGGTGAAGGAGGAACTTCAGAAGGATACTCTCCTTCTTCACTTTGTCCCTTTGAAGATTCACCTAGATTCAGTCTCTTCCATTCCAATTAATCCTCATACAACACCTTCATCTTCTCTGACATGGTGAAGAAAGTTTTTCGAAACTCTTTCTCATCCTGGGAAAGTCCCTCTTCTAATGTCATCTTCTCTCTTTGAGAAGTTCTCTTTCTCAATCCAATCAATGGATTCTCTTCAATAAGCTCACCTTCACCACAATGTATTCTTTCCATGGTAATCATGTAAAACTCAAATCCAAACGTCAACTAGCTCGGATACCACTCGATCCGAAAAGATCTTTTAAAAGAAAATGGTTGAGTTATTTTGCGTGTGTTAATTAACCATTTAAAAAATTAATGAAAGAGGAAGAATTATAGAATAAATTATACATCCATATAAACATATATAGATCTTAAATAAAGCATAAGTATCAACAAACCATAAACACCAAAGTGATAATGAAGTTCGGAAACCTCACCTACGTCTCTGGTCCTTTGTCTCAGTGGGTGAGGCTTTCTTATTTATGTTAAAAGATTTAAAAGTACATCAAAAAAGTGCCAAAAGGATTAAAAACTAATATAGTATTATTCTACCATATCTATAGAACCCAACAAAACTGACGGCACTGAAAATGGATGACCGGAGCTCCCAAAAATGGCCTGCAAAGGTGCTCTCCCCAATTAATTCTCTGCATAAAAATGGCTTTGGATCAATAATTTTTCATCATAAAACTATTATAAATCTCCCCTTTGAATTCAACAACCCTTGGTTTATATATATCTGAAGTTGGTAACCATCTCCCAACTTCCCCCCAAGATCTAGCCTAAAAAGGGGCCCAATATCCCCCAATATTAGCCAAAATCTCTCAAACTACTAAGAAAAATCATTAAAAATCTTTATACTATAGTATAAAAACCCACATTTGATAAATATTAGAGCACAACCCCTATTCTCTAGCCCCTGGACATATTGGATCCCTCCATGTGGCCTAGTGCTAGTCCTTAACGTGCTGGCCCCCTAACTATTTTGCCTCAAGTCATATTGGTGCACCCCATGTGGCCTCGTTCTAGCAATGGATCGTTAGACCCTTGGATTTTCTCCTGGTCCCATGTCATGGCCATCTGGCCCAACTTTTATTCACCCATGCACTAAGTGGTCTTGACAGTGTATCCCATGGTTTATCCCCCTGGTCGGTGAGCTAGCCCAACTGATTGGGGCTAACCCTCATCCATCTGCGCTATCTGTTATAAAAACACTTTGTGTCACATGTGAACAAGTGTTGAAAACTGGGGTCTTGGATCTATAACAAACCCCGCACCAAAATACAATGGAGGTTGTAGTCATATGATGGGGTTCTATGGTAGATGTTGCAACCAGGGCTGGGGCTAGGCCCTAGCCCTTCCGTCCACCCATTTTACATAAATTGAAACTTAAATAAATACAAAACCATATAAGGGTAAGAACTAATGTGAGGGCGGGATAACTAGCCTGACCCTGCTAATTCCTTTTCCTAGACTAGAGGTTGAGGGTTCAAATCCTGTTGAGTCCCAAAATTTTGCAATAAACTTGAACCAACGAATGTGTGCCATGTGCCAGCCCATGTCTGGGCCATGTGGAACCTTCTCATTCACCCGAACCGATGCCATTTTTCCATCAACCATTAGTCTACCTATCTATCGAGTTGTCATCCCAGTCACCTGCCACATCATTAGTACGGATGTGCCACATGTCACCCTTGTAGTGGTGACACATGTCACTCCCTGACTGGTCCACGTATAACTACCATGTTAGAAACCTTTCCAGATCAATGTATGGTCAACTACCACATGTCACCTCCAAATGTTGCCATGTAAACATGATGACGTCATGTTGACATCAATATTGAATTTTTGGCATGTTGACTATTGACTTTTTCCCTATTTGGAAAAATGAATAGATCGTGATATCATAAGAATACGATGTGTGTTTGATCCCTTTCAATTTGCATTGGGTTCATATCGACGAGGCATACACACACGTCCTTTATGAAGCCATCCTGAGAAATTTGATTTTTAGGCCTTCCTGAACTCATTTTGGTCCCGAGATCCAATTCTGGATCAGTCACACCCAAGCTTGAGGGCTCAAGCATAATATCTTTTCATGTAGAGCCCATTTTTGGGCTTAGCTAACATATTCCCTTCATAATCCTCCAATTTGTAGGATCCTTTTTCTAAAACACGTCGCATGATATAAGGACTGTGCCACATGTGGTTGATCTTTCCTGCCCCCAACAGTTCTTTGGCTTGGTCATACAAGAGGACCAAGTCACCCTCAACATACTTTCAAGTACAAAAAAACCTATCATACTGAACCTTAACATTTTGTTTATTCTCTTTGATAGTCATAGAGGCTTCTCGACGCTACTCAGCTAGGCATTCTAGGTGTATGAGGCATTCTTTGAGATCAAATGTGTTAGGTAGGAGATTAATTTCCAATTTAAGGGAAGAAATTTCACATTCAATTGGAAGGATCGAATCCATGCCATGTACTAACTGAAAAGGAGAAAAACCAGTGGAATCCTTAACCGAGGTTTGATATTCCAAAAGCGTAGGGTAACGCATTAGATGCCAGACATATTTACTCTAACTGACAATTTTTTGCAAGATGGACTTGAGAGATTTGTTCACATCCTCTACTTGTCCATTTTCCTAGGGATAATAAGGGGAAGAATGACCATGTTTAAACCACATTTTTGATGCTAACTCCTTCATCATTTAATTATGAAAGTGACATCCATGATCAGTGAAAACCACCTTTGGGATTCTGAATCGAGCTATGATTTGGTTGAATATGAAGAATGCATAATACTTACCATCATATTTAATGGTAGGCATGGCCTCTGTCCATTTAGTGAATTAATCCATGACCACGATAATATGTTGATTCCCCTCAAATGAAGATGGGTTACAGTCCATAAAGTACACCACCCACTTGGTGAAGGGACCAACAATGATGATTGGGTGATGAGGGGATGGACATGAGGGAATTTTTCGAGAGAACACCTGGAAAGGGTGACACTTCTTGACCGTTTCAACACAATCTTTAACAATTTATGGCAAAAAATAACCATCTTGCAATATTTTTTGGGTTGTCGTAGGCCCAGATAGATGACCACCATAATCCCGACTATAACATTCATTAATAATGGAATCAACTTCCTCGTGATTCAAGAAATGATGCAATATATTATCTTCTCCTCGACTATACAAAGTTTCATGAACGATAAGGTATGTTTTAGCTTGATGTCGTATGCATCATCGATCGTCTCTTGACAGATGCTGGGGTAACTTCAAGGTTTGAATATAAATCATAATGTCTCCATACTAGGGGTACGAAGATGAGATAAGGAAAATATGTTCAGCCATTAATGAATCCTCATGAATGATGTCCTCATCCAGTCAAGGGAAGTCCAATGTCAACTTGGAAAAAACTAGCGATTTCTTAGAATTCGTTGAAGCAAAATCGAGGTCAAATTCCTGTAAAATAAAAATCCACTTATTATATTTCCCCCCTATGATATGCCTAGTAAGGAAGTATTGAAAAGGATTGATATAGTAAACTATAGTATTTTTTCAAAGCAATATATAATTTCATAATCTCTGAACCGCGTGTACGACATCCAAGGATAGTTTCTCAACGTGAGAGTATTTAAGTTCATGATTGACTAAGTTTTGACTAAGGTAGTAGACAATGTGCTCATGGATCTCATCATCCTCTTGAAACATAACCATACCAACCATCCCTTCAGACGCAATGATATAAAGCAAGTAATCTCTACTGTAGTCGGTAGGTTTCAATAGATGCATCGATACCAAGGATTTCTTAAGAGCATCGAAGGATTCATGGACTCACTCATCCCATATAAGCAGAGTATACTTCTTCAAAAGTCACATGAAACCATTAGTTATATTGGCATAGTTCACTATGAACCGATAAAACAAGTTATCCTTCACCTGTAAACCCCTAAGTTGACGAATGTTGAATGGGGGAGGAAATCAAAGTATTGCCTCAACCTTCATATGATCCACCATGATCCCATGCTCACACACTAGACCTAACGCAAAATATACACTTGTAAGGTTTTAAACATATGCGATAATAACTACATCTCTCAAATACAAGTCAAAGGTGAGTGGAATCATCTACTCTCTTGCAAGAGTGAGTAGTGAGATCATCGAGATAAGCTTCAACTATATGTTTTAGATCTTGACAAGAAAAGGTCATAACGTGTTGGAAGGTTTCTCCAAAACTTTTAATGACAAAAGGAATTTTACTGTATGAAAAAGTACCCCAAGGAAAAATAAACATTATCTTATGTTGATCCTTGGGTTTGATCTAAATTTGATTATATCCTGAAAATCTGTCCATAAAACAAAAAACCTCACTTCATGCACACTCATTGATAATCTAATCAATGAAAGGAGTTGGGAAGCTGTCTTTAGGACAAGCCTTGTTCAGGTCTAGAAAATCCATACACACATGGATGGTTCCTTGTTTCTTATTCATGGGAACAGGGTTAGATACCCATTCAATCAAGGGAACCGGGTATATGAAACCAACATTAAGTAGTTTCTCTACCTCAACCTTAATAGTAGGGGCCTTCCTAGGATTAATATCTCTCAGACATTGTCGAGAAGGTCTAGCATCCAAATAATCCTTGATCTCATGTTTGAAAATGCAAGGGTATATTCCTGACATCTCTTCATACAACCAACCGAATATGTCACAAAATTATTTGAAGAGATCAGTGTAGATATTAATTTCTTCAGGTGAAAAATCGACACCGATATATACGTTTTCAACTTTTCCAGGAATTTGAGAGATGTCGATAGTGAACATAGAAAAAATATTCACCATGTTTCCTTCGGCATAAATGTGATGCATATCTAGTGGAACCATGGTGTGTTTGACCATCTCACTCAAGGTAGATCTAAATCCATCTTGTTCAATCGTAACATTCTCTTGGAGGAAGTAAGAGTGATGATGCATATCATCCCATGGCCTATCGGGACCATTCATGCCCTCTAAGATGGATTCATCTGAAGGTAAAGTGTCATAGAGGAAATAATGTGAACAAGATGATTGGGTGGCCCATATGGGCTGTAGAACGGGGTCCTCCTCATCCATTTATGAGGAGACATGATCTCAGGTCAACAATAGTGTTAATAACAACCTGATACGAAACCTCTACTACTGACAGTGGCATTTCCATTCCAATATGTAATTGACCTTCATAGGACATGGTTAGGGATCATAGGTTCCAAGTATCATTGAAACATGAAGTACAAAAAGGAACAAACCTCATTAAAGAAGAAGACCTACTAGACATGGAATAAATGTGATGAATTGGTGTCATGAAATCAAAGGTACCCATGAGGGAGGAATACATTCTGACACCAATATCCTTAGTTTTCGGCTGATAATTTTCGATCACTGGGATCGAAGGTCGAACTGATACATTAGGACTAGCATGTGAAAAGGATAACTCATAAATCGACACTATTTTCCCTTCGTGAGGAAAACATAAAGTGTTGAAAACAAATGACACAATTGCAGTCATGGCATAAGTCCAATTATTCCATAGTAATAAATTTGAGTGAAGGTGCACATCAACAATATCGACATCCACCTCCAGTGTCTTTCCACGTAACTGGACTGGAAAGGCCGAAATAATTTCGTGGGGTTAGAAAGAATGACCATCAAATTCGGTCAACATAGTTTTATATCGAGAGATATTTAGAGAGCCAATGGATTTCCAATAGGTTAGGGACATCATGCACATTTCAACTGCTTAATTAATAATAGTTCATTTGATGGTGAATTTTTTGTAATCGACATGGATTTGAAAGGCCACGTGGTAAGGCAAGCAAGGCTTAACATCTGTGATGTCAAACTTGATAACCTTTGAGCCACATGGGTCTAGAGATCCTAATTGAGATAACAAGGAATTCTTCTGTGAGGGACACATATGGAGCACCTCCAAAGCTGACATCACACAAGGATTTTGACCTAGATCTTTGACAATCAAATAGTTATGGGCATCTCTGGCATTAGGAATGTGGGTAGAGATTTCTAGTATTCCTTTTGGAATATGGGGTGGAGGCTCTATCTTTTTGATCTGCAAAGGTGTTTCCAGAGGAGGGGGAGACTCTGGACCTACAACAGTCTATGAAGAACCATAATCAAGAGATCAAGTGGCTACATCAATCTGATACTTGACCATTTTAACCCAGATATGGTCACCTTCATGCACTAGGGGGTTTTGATTCCCACTCGATGCATTTTTGGCATTAGAGGAGCTCGAAGCCATGTGATGATTATGCGGAAATGGATTGGTTAGAAAAATGGGTGGTTGAGATAAGAGTCTCAAGGATTCCTCAAGTTTGGGGCATTAGTGGGTAAGGTGATCATCTTTACAAATTTTATAAGGAAATTTCACCTTCCGCTTTTCTTTCTTTCCCTCACCAACATTGTTATTCAATCTATCATTTTTAGCGTTGTCCTCGTTTTTACTATTATTTCTCCCACTCTTATGATTATTACCTCATCCTTTCTTTCTATTCCTTCCTGGTTGTTGGTTACCATTTGGTTTATTCTACGATTGTACAAAATGAACATATGTCGACTGAGTGGGAGTGGAGGAAAAAGATGAAGCTTGTCCTGCTACATACTAGCTTAGAGACAACTCCTTCAACTGGTTCATCACCAAGTTTGTAGATTTAGAATTTGCAGAGCCTATGATGCCATCGGAATGAGGCCCGAGATTTTGTCTAGGGTCATAATTTGTCCTTGGCGTGTCAGGAAGAATTTCATATAACATCCCAGATTGAGCATATATGAGATCCAACTGTTGGGATTTGAAAATAAATTCTTCCTCAGATGTTACCCTAGATGTAGAAACATCCTTTATAATATAACTTGGAAATACGGATTTAAGGAACCATTCTAACATAAACTATGGAGGAATGTAGGATTTAATCAACCTCTTCTGTCTATGCCACTCTTGGATATGGTCTGATATATGTGTCGCCTTATCTTGGTGGAAGGCCAAAAAAAATTCTATACTGACATCATAATGAACCAACAACTAGAAGGGGTTGAGAAAGACAAAAACCATCTGATTAAACTTTTGGCATGTTCCCCCTGGTAGCTCAATGTACCATTTCACTTCAACCCCTATGAGAGTGCATTGAAACAGTCTCAAATGAATAGAATCATCATTAAGATAATTGGAAGAGAACCAAAGATGAAAATTAGTAACATGATTACCCAGATCCTCGCTAGTATTTCCCTTGAATTTTAGAATTTCTGATGGAATTTTGGTGGGGACAGGGGACCATGAAGGATCGTGACGCACCAGGTCATTCATTAATCTTGACAAATTTGTCATATTAAGCATTTCCATAAAAGGGAGTCAAGGATGCGTCATCTAATCCCATGCTCTCGAGAAAGATTGATGTTGAGGGATTGTATCCCATCTAGGGTTTTGGTATACACCATGTACCTATCTGGTATGGTAATATCCTCCTCCCAACTGATTCATAAGAGGTTGTATGGGAACCATACCTATAGGAACAATATAATGAGGGTTCTAAACATTTCCCCTAGCTAGAGGATATCTGGGATGGGGGTTACCCATAGTATGAGATCGACTTCCTCTGGGTGGAAATTTGGAGGTTAAAGATGGATTCGTCATAACAAATGTGTTGTCGGAATCAACACGGAGGAGGAAGGGGGAAATTATGGAACATACGAAGTGGATTGTCCTCCCGGTTGAGTACTCCATTTAGGAGCATTGAGACTAGGATTAGACCTGGGAGGGAAAGGAGGTTGACTTCCAACCATAGGAGTCATTTGGGGAATATGAGATCCACCAAAAGAGAGAGGAATATGTGGAGGATCCATGCCCACAGGTCCAATACTAGGATATGTATTATTCATTGGAATGTAAGATGAAAGTTGTGATGTCATATTTGACATACCAAAAGAGAAAGGGTTAGAGACCGAAGGTATGGACTGAGCATTGTATCCAAGCGTACCAAAAAGAGACCCAAAATGGTTTGTTACTATGGGTTAAGTAGCAACCATAGGATGGATAGGATTTATTACGGGAACCTCCGAGACTACAACCATAGTGGTTGAAGGATTCGAGGGAGTCCCATTAACCATAGAAGGTATAGGAGTCGAGGGACTCCCATTGTCTTTCAAACTCAAATCAATACTCATAATTGTATAATCACAAGTTTCGTAGGTGGAGGTATGTGTACCACATTTAATAACTTTACACATTTTAGAAGTAAAAGACTCAAGATGTGGTGGTAACTTTAACAAACAATGAGACCTGCGAGGAAGTTAGTCTAGATCCATGATGACTCAAGACTCCAGATATAAAAATAAATCCTAAGGCCAACTAAAAATAAAAGAGCACAACAAAATAAACAAAAAGGCCAAATGCACACAAATAGGATATAGTAGCTGAAAAGGGGCCTCACTCACTAGAGTCGGTATTCATCGCCCAAGAGAGGCCTGAGACTCCCTTCGAAAGATCAGAGGTAGCATAATTAGTTATAAGGGCCCTCATGGGCTTCACAACACATTCAATCAGATTCCCATGGAGAGGTAATCCTCCGTAAAGGTTGTGTGTTGTCTGACCATTATCTGTCTTAGGGTACCTGCAGAATAGCCCCTGCAAGTAACCTATGTGGCTACCTATGTCAAGAAAATAAGGCCACCATGATATAACAAATGTGTAGGTGAATAGTTGTAATTCAGGTCCACCATATGGGAAGAGTAACAAGGCCCAGAATCTTGAAAGCACCGCCTCTCACAGAGGTAAAGGTACTAGAAATACCCCCAAATACAAATAAATCCTAAAAATATATATATGATGCTAAGAAGGTATTATAGGGATTTCTCTACAACCAACTTCACACGACCTTGTGCTTAACTTGGGTGTGATAATAGCGTCCTAGTGTCACCAATTACACAACAGATTTCACCACTCCCTGGTCAGACACATATTTTTAGTTTAATAGCCTTGGATAAGTTTACTCACAAAATCCTATTCCAAGGCCCTATATCCTATGCTTGTTTGTGTACTCTGAAAAATAAAATTGTTTCTAATCAATTTTAGTTAATCACCATTACTTTTAATGGATTTGTTTACTCAAGATATGTGGTCATGAAACTGATGATGTTATGGCCCAGCATATCAAAGAAATGAATATGAGCATAAAACTAAGTCCTAATCTTCAATTCTCAAAAAATGGTAATCTTTCAAAATGAAACTTTCAATTCAACTCTGCAATTTCAATAAGATGCAATATTTCCACATATGTCAATATCAATACCAAAAAACCAAAAGAGAAAATGCCAAAATGCAAAATGAGCTAAACGTGTATTTTTTTGTGTTTTCGATATAAAGAAACGAAAATGAAAGGACTGAAAAGAATATTGATATACAGACCCTACTGCAAGCAAAAATAGACAAGACAAGAAGGATACCAACAATCAAACACTCAGACCAAGATGAAAGGAAAACCAATGAAAAATATGATAAGAAAGAAAACAACCTGAAAATTCAACAATAATAAGGTTCCGTATCACTCTGCAAGAACTCAACACTTAGGAAAAAGACCGAAGAATACTCAAAAACCATCCAAACTTACCCCACAAACACCAAACTGAGCTAGTAATCCTAAAAAGTTGATGTACACAACTGTTTCAGAAAAACTCATGTACGTACGCACCCTATAGAAGGACAACTCATGTATGTACGTGCATGTCAAGGGAAAAATCACATGTATGTATTAAAACAATTTCCAGGGAAAAGGAAAGGCCAATAAACTCATATCAAAATAAAAAATACGATGTCGAGAAATTAGGCGACAATGAAACTGAGGCTAACAGATAGAAATTCAAGGAGAAAACTCTCCAAATCCAAAAATGAAAGATTCAATCCCCAGTATGGTTGTCAATTTTGTTACGAGGAAAATATATCTATGGCATGGGATAAACCACAATAGATGGAATGACTGCAGAAATCAAATCTAATCCCAAGTATGTTATATAAATGAAAATTCCATCATGATAAGATAAAGAGCCTACCTCTTCTGGACATTCGATAAAGACCACTTTTGAGCACGCAACTCAAAGCTTTATACCTGCAACTTGTCCTCAACAACCAACATACGCAAGGATATGGTGATAATATATAATGTTTGCATATAAAGTAGAATAATCCATTAACATACATGAAAAATACACCCATGGAATAATAATTCAAATATTTTCAATATATCAATTGGATGAGAAAAAAATATTTCTATTAAAATAATAAACAAAACTATACAAGTGACAAAATTCTATGTCATCATGTCTCAGAACCGAGAAACTAAGTCCCTTCCAGCTAGGCCTCCACCACTTCAATCCTCCACTAAAGGAAAGCTCATATAAAGGAGACAATGAGGCTCTCCATCAAAGAGGGAAGAGCGTGGGGGTTGAAAAATGTGTTAATACTTTAAAGGACAAAGGGATGCAGACTCAATGTGAAGTGAAAATTTCTCCAGAGTATCTTTTCTCTCAAAAATTGAATTCTCTCCTCTTTC
>JZKD02S1675315.1:337184-353225 GCA_000966675.3 Picea glauca
TATATTCTCTTGGAGAATCCTCTTTTCTCATCAAGAGTATACAAACACCATTTCATTTAGCCATTCATATCACCTCTTGAGTGAATGTGCTTTGGATTCTCTTCACCATTTCATTATAGTTTGTTACTTGTAAGAAGAGCTCAATATTTGGGGGTCCAAGAACCCTCCCTTGGAGGAAGAGGGGACCCATATATCTCCATTTCTCTTTGGTGTTTTCCCACTAATACAATCCTATCCATTGGTGGCATGAGTGTTGTTTATTTTCGATTTTAATGTTCTTATGCACTCTAGTTTAGTTTCTTTTATTGTTCTTAGATTAGTTCTTTGTTTATTATTTATGCTTGATGTTTCTAACTTTTTCATTCACTGCTATCTTGCCTAGATAACCTAACTGGGCTTGTAAGCATCCCTATTTGTCTCATTCAGGTGACAAAAGGGGTGTAATAGATTGGTGACTCCACTGGGGAAAGGTATCAATTTCCTCCCCCATTTGGGTTATTTTAGCTCCTCTTTTTGTTTATTTAACTTGCAGGAACCATAATCGGCTCAAGCCGACCTGCAAAAAGTCAAATTCAAAGTTGAGCTAAGAGAATTTCATCCGAAATTTTCTTCACGACCATGTAACAGGAGTGTGTGGGTTTTTTGACCCACAGGCGCATCTTCAGTTCATGTGCACTCAAACCACTATTCTTCTTAGCGCATTCTTCACACCTGTGACAAAGGGTCATCTTTTAATTGTGCATTGGCACCACATGTGCCTCTGTCTACTCTGTGACCCGCACATCTGCTCAGAAATTCACACATTGTAAGGGTTTTTATGATTTTTGGAGGGCCCATAGCCTTCTTAAGCTTGATTCTATGCAAATTTTAATATGAACCACACTTAGATTCCATATACATGAAGGGATAGTCAAAACATATGCACTTAGTGGGTTAAAATCATTAGTTTTCCTCTTTTTGCTTTCATTTTGCCACATGGATGGCTCACTTTTATTAAAGTTTAAGTTGGAGTCATTTTATATCACATATAAAACTTGCATTGGGACCAGAAATTGGATATCAATCATTGATTATGCTCTTCTCTCGTTCCCCAAAGCGATCTTGATAATCAGAAAGAGATTGAGGGAAAATTTCATCTCCCTTAAAAAGACAAAATCTTTAGGAGAGGAAAACAACCCCCCTCAGGACTCCTCTTAGTTCATTTTTCAAACACATCTTAAGATTGTAGGGGCCCATACATGCCCACATGCTACAAAGATAGGATAGTGTTGAAATTTGTTTTCTTATATTAGATCACTAGGAAAATTTAAAGGTTTTGTAACGAGCCCATACATTCCCACATGTGCACAATCTAGGATAGTTTTGAAGATTTCTTAGATTAAATCACACTAGGGAATTAAAGGATTAGTAAGGATCCACATGTCCACATGCTAATTTCCTAGGGAATTTGAAATTATGCAAGGTTGTACCAATGAAATTTATTTAATTAGGTAATCAAGACTTGTAAGGACCACATGAAGTCCACATGCGGCAAGGTGACACCTAATTTATTAAAAAAGAAATATTTTGGCACACTTTCACTTGTTCAAACACAACGTCACTACTCACTCACATAGTTTTCATCCCGAAACGTGGAGGTTGAAGTAATTTTCCTCCAAAGGGATTCCAAAACACCCCACCCTTTTCTTGAAGAAACTATCCACTCCCACTTAATTTCAACGAGATTGGCTCACACCCCCAATCTCTCAAACAATCACACACATATATATATATATATATAAATCACTAAGTTTCCTCCACAGGAGGTGCCGATTTTTTTTTTTAAGTCTAGGTAGGATCTTGGGGATAGGCATCCAAAGAACTCCTCATTATTTGGGTCTCACATCTTCAAACAATAGAAGTTGCCAAATAGGGAACTTTAAAATCCTCCAAGTCAAGTGTTCCTAACACCATAAGGTAGGGATATACCTGTGAAGGGTCGAAGGCTGAGGTCCAGTTGTTCTATGCATCCCCCCTTGAGGCACCCACCTCTTGGATGGGATCCAACCCGTGACCCATTTCTTAGGCTGAAAATCTAAATGTCACACTTTGACCGAGGTACCTAGTGACCAAATTTTAGGACATCTACCTAGGTGGAAATTGTGGGCTGCAATTGCACCTTGATCAGATTTTGTGTGGCTATTGGAAAATATCGCCATCTCTTTCGGGATATGCACCCTATACCCCTCATTATAACTGATTACTTCATCCTTCACTAGTTCCTCTTCTAGTGGCTTCAGACCCCATTATTGAGTGTTATTGGAAGGCCCAGTTCTATTTGAGAGGAAGTATTTTATGTCTTTTAGGACACGAGCATTTGTTTTTCTTTGTTCTCCCACGTTGAAAAAAATCACCTACCCACATATATTCTTCTGTATCAATTAATTTATGTATGATGCTCTTGTAATTACATGCGATTGTGAATTATATTGTAAAAGTCCAAAAATTATAAAGGCTATTGTTCATTTATTTGCTCTCATCACCATTCGCACACATCCACTTTGCTAGTCGGACATCATAGGGGACCCACAGAATCCCCGTCATTCTAGACGCTTGCTAAATCTCCCTCACATTCTAGGGGGAGTTCCTAGTCTTGCTAGCTCATCAACTCCACCTTCTCACACTCTTGTGAGTGCTACTGTCCTAGGATCCTCTTTGTTCGGTTCCACTTTACTTGGGTCCACTTCCCAAGATCAACCATCCACCCACTTTCCTATACAAGGAAGAAAAGGGAACACTTCTTCCCTAGGAGGAAGAACAACCCCACCTAGCCCCCCTCATGGGTCAGGGACACACATCACTCACACCATGGATAGAACAAACCCTCTTTCGAGGTCAAGAACACAAAACATTCCCATAATGGCTAGAACTAATCTTCCACCACAGCCCCAGATTCCATACTTGGCTTCCATAAACATACTCGATCTGACTAAGCTCACCAATGATCCTATATTGCATGACCCCACATGGCCTGCCATGCCTACCAAACTCCCTTCATTCATTACCAAGTTTGAAGGAAAATCAGGAGACAAACTTACCAACCATATCATGACCTTCCACTTATGGTGCTCTTCAAACATCATCATAGATGACTCTATCCGATCGAGGTTGTTTCAATGCACACTCACTGGCCCATCAGCCAAATGGTATGTAGAGGAAAAAATGGGGTCCCATACGACCTCTGAATCTTTGGAGAAATCATTTTTAACCTTCTTTCAACTCCCAATCCATCATGCCAACAGTCTCGAACTACTCTCATATTTTAAACAAACCTCTGCTACACACATCGCCAACCAAATTCACTAATGGCATCGACGATGTAGTCTATGCAAAGAAGAAGCCACTAAACAACAATGCCTTAATTTGTTTCTCAAATCACTTGTTTTCCTCCTTTCCAAAGATGTGGCCGCCACCTTCCCCCAATTGGAAGAAGAAGCCATCAGCAAGGCCCATCAGTTCAAACTCATTTATTCACAGTTGAGATATTTATATATAGTACTACCTGACTTCCTGAGACCCATGCCATTTGGCCAATACAAACTTGGGATGTCTCACTCACTGGATGGATTGATTGGTACCACTACACACCACAATTCACACCCCCAACAACCAACTATCTATGGAACACCTGAGTATCCATCGTCATATTGAGGATCCCCTTATTATCATCCTCCCCCTTATCAACAACTATATCCCATGACCTTCCCTCCACCCATCACTGTTGAACTTAGAGGCAAAACTATCCTCATTGACATTGAAGTTATTGACGCTCCGCTCGACTACAACATCTTATTCAAACATAGCTACATGTATGCGATGAAGGTTGTGGCCTCTTTTGAGTTTCACACAATGATGTTCCCCGACAACGGGAGGAACTTCACTATTGAACACTTGTCACATTACGAGCCCAACCCTTCCTCCAACATTGATAACATCTTACCTCTCATTCACACTAATCTCGAGGCCTACCCACTCATCGAAATGGGTCCCAAAATTTTTAAGGACCCATCCTTGCTATGGAAATACCATGGAGCACCTCTGCTCATCCATCCCTCAACACAAGTATGTGTCATCTCATCCAACGGAACATAAATTGGAGATACCCTTCCTCCCATAGAGGCTTCATTACTATCTGACGTCACACTAGTCGCAAAAATCCTTCCTCAGGAATCCCTTGTGAACTCCCCAATTACCCCTGTTCTTGACTATACCCTCCCCCAGGGCCACATTCCAGTTTGGGAGACAGTTCCCCAAGCCATCACCCAAATCTCCTTCTTTCACCCCCCACTGGGTGTACAGGCTTTCCAGGTACCTGCAATGCTTACCCTTCCCAATATGGTGTTGGAAATCCTAGTATGGTATCTACATCCGCCTGAGATGGTCCCTCAACCATCCCTCCCTCCCCAAACAGAAGGAATCCCAATGCAGATTCCAATACTTACCCCCACCATCCCACCCACACTCCCACTCACTAGAACCCTTGCTACATCTAGGGGTAGACGAAGGAAGAAAGAGCCCACCACTTCACCCCCACCACGAGTTCAGCCTCCTTGTGCACTATGCTAGAAAAATGGACACCCAACCAATAAGTTCTCGTCTCTCCCCGAGCTACGCAATTTAATTCAAATCCCATGGGCACCGATGCCACTCATCACTTCCTCCAATACTACCATTGAGCCCACTATCATAAGTAGCAAAGGGTTGAGAACCACATTCACATGTGCCATATGTTCTGAGTATGGCCATTACACCAACCATTTCCCGACGTTACCTCAATTCCGCTAGACTCTAACGGCTGTTTGCGAGAGCTTCCAACAAGAACCTCCTCCACTTGCATCATCTCACACACATGTCACTGACATCCACTATGTCATGACCTTGGTCAATGAATGTATGATATGTCCTTTCTCTCTATGTGAATCACTTGATCATTTCACATATCAATGTCCTATGATCATTGAATACATGTGTCGCCAAATGAACCTTATTCAAAACCCTACAACCTCCCCTCCAGTAGAACCATTGCGTACCCCTACCCCATCACTTGATGTGGTCCATATCTTCTCTCCGGAACCTAAGGCACTCCCTACTCCCCCATGGTTCCTGGATGATTTATATGAGGATTTTCCCCCAAATGCACCCAATTCTCCAATTCATTTCTCCACATAATTTCTATGCCTGACTACGATGTTCAACCCATAGTATATTGATATTTGGTTCATGTTGAGAAAACCATTGCAACCCCCTTACATCACCCTCCCTACCTCTTCACCACCCGAAGAAAACCATGCAGTGACCGTCACCAATGTTGTTCCCCCAGATCCACTATATTCTCGACAGTTCCACTGCGATGAAGAAATCCTCGAGGAATTAACTACCCCCAATTTCCCATGGGATCCACTCCATCATCGAGCACTCTTTCTCTCACAAGACGCCTTCGTGCCTCTTATACAAAAATCCATATACACAATCGAAGACAAATATTTTATCCCATCATGGCATATAGACTGGTTCAATCACCCTATCCCTACCCCCGCTGCTTTTGAGGAAGGTAATATGGCCAACATTTCCCCCACTGTCAAAATTGATATTTCCATCAAACCTGGCATCACAAAGGAAATCACCATTGGCACCCCATGCTCCCCTGAAGAACTCATCACTTACAAAGATATCTTCCAGGAATATCGGGATATTTTTTCCTGGTCATACACAGGGATTCTCGACCTCAATCCCTCTATTGTCAAACATCGTATAGACACATGGCTTGATAGTACCCCCATACGAAAAAACCAATGTCCATTACACCCATCCAAAGAAGCAGCCATCAAAACAAATATTGAAAAATTACACATTGCAGGGTTCATATACCCCATCGCATATATGACATGGGTCTCCAACCCCATCTCGGTGAACAAAAAATAGGGCACTATCCGCGTCTGTACGAACTTTCATGATCTCAATCATGCCTATCCCAAAGACAACTTTCCAACACCCTTTATCGATTAGATTATCGATGATTGTACCGACCATGAGGATTTTTCCTTCATGGACATTTTCT
Source organism: Picea glauca (assembly GCA_000966675.3). Classification (NCBI taxonomy): domain Eukaryota; kingdom Viridiplantae; phylum Streptophyta; class Pinopsida; order Pinales; family Pinaceae; genus Picea; species Picea glauca. The sequence continues at coordinate 343,282 of JZKD02S1675315.1, forward strand.
TTGGATACAACCAAATTCAGATCCACCCAACCGATCAATACAAAACCGCATTCACTACCCCTTGGGGTACCTTTGCATATCGTGTCACGCCTTTTGGCCTCAAGAATGTTGGAGCCACTTTCCAACATGCCATGACATGCATTTTTCATTATCTATCTCAAATCATTCTCGCCTACTTGGATGATCTCACCACTCAATCCAAGAAACATACTCAACACCTGGATGACTTATGCATTGTATTTCACAGGTGTCATCAGTACAATACCTACTTGTATCCTCTCAAGTGGGTTTTCTGCATCACCATTGGATTCCTCCTTCAGTTCATCATCTCCTAACACGGCATCACAGTCGACCCCCTCAAATTCCAATCCATCACGGAAATTCCCCCACCATGGACTTTACGCCAACTGCAGAGACTACAAAGGAAAGCTAACTTTTTACGCTGCTTTGTCCCCGATTACGCTACTCGCGCACATGGTTTCCTTTGCTTCTTACATCATGATATCCCATTCCAATGGGATGAACATGCCCAATCCTCTTTCAATGATCTTAAAGTGTCACTCTCCAATGCCCCATTGATTAGTCCCCCTAAGTATGATCATGACTATATCCTCTACTTATCGGCCTCAACCATCTCAATAGTAGGAGTTCTAGTTCAGATAGGGGATAATGACTGTGAGCATGCCATTTACTACATTAGTAAAAATATTTCACGACCACCCTTGAAACACAATCACGAAGAGAAACTCACCCTTTCAGTTTTCCTTGTAGTCGAGAATTTGTGCCATTACATTCTTCTTCGAACTACAAGAGTTGTAGAAGATTCCAACCCAATACAATAATTGCTCAGTCGCCAAAAAATTAATGGAAAATTTTCCTGATGGATCATCATCCTTCAAGAGTACGACCTCGAATTTTCCACAACCAAGAAAAAGAAACCCCTCATCCTTTTTGAACTCATTACAAAATTTCCTTTTGATACTACCAACTCTCCCATTAATACCGATTTCCACGATGAACATCTCTTTTTCATCCCTTCATATGACCCTTGGTACGACGATATCCTCATCTACCTATGAACATAGAAGTTCGGAAACCACCTCTCCAGGGTTGATCGTCGACGTATTCGGCACCAGGACCTCCAATACCTCCTTATAAATGATATATTATATCGGCGTGGGGTTGAAACCATACTTCATCGATGTTTGACCATTGACGAAGCCGATAGAGTCTTGAATGAGTGCCACAGTGGCGCATCGATGGCCACCTCTCTAGGATGTCTACTGCCTAGAAAATCATTCGAGCATGCTATTTTTGGCCCACATTATTTCACGACTACATCCATGCCATGAAATGATGTGACAAATGTCATCTATATGAGAACAAAGCAAGAGAACCACCCACTCTTCTACACCCAGTCATTACTGCAGGCCCCTTTTGCAAATGGGGCATAGACTTTATGACTTGCAACCCTCCATCTAGAAATGGACACAAATACATTGTTGTCACAGTCGATTATTTTGGGTTGAATCCATGCCCACTTTTAACAACACCATTGGCACTGCAACCCATTTTTTATTTAACCACATTATCTCCTGCTTTGAAGTCCCCCTACAGTTAGTCTTTGATCACGAAAAACAGTTCGAGAATGCGATTTTCATCGAACTCTCCTCCAGGTTAGGCTTCTCCCATGAGTTCGCATCCCCATACTACTCTTAGTCCAACAGATAGGTAGAGGCGATCAACAAGGTCCTCAAGATCATGTTCCAACACACGGTAAACAAATATAAGACCAATTGGCACCTTATGTTGTTTTCCGCACTGTGCGCTTATCGCATGACAGTTAGAACTGCCACTGGCTTCACACCATTTCATCTAGTCCATGGGGTCGAGGCCACTCTCCCTATCGAATGTGAGATTTCCACATTACGCATCGCTATTGAGCTATTACCTGACACTTCTCCGATGGAACAACGTTTGCTAAACTTAGAGTCCCTGGATGAATATTGTTGGTCTTCATTACAGAAATATAAGGCAGTTAAAAAATGGTCGAATGCCACCTTTGATCTCCATGTCAACCTTTGGTCATTCAATGAAGGCGACCTCATCCTTTCTTACGATATCGCTCATGATACCTTCATCCATGGCAAGTTCGAATCATTATGGCATGGACCTTATATCATCCAACATTACCTCACTAAAGGCGCATACATCCTGGCCTCCCCCGAAGGCCACCCCCTTAAGGAACCTGTCAACGGGTTGTACATAAAGAAATTTTGTGCCAGAGCATAACCATGCTACACTAGAATTTTTATTTTTGTAAAGTTGTTTAGTCTTCTCTTTCTCAGTATCATGCATCTAATTCATCATTGATGTTATTGATAGATTCCTCCTCTATCAGCCTTCCACATTGGTTACGTCGACGGAGCTAGTTGTTGGACACAAAATCTCACTTCGACCGCTTAGGCCCTTTATACCCCCTCACATTAACTACTCCAGTCCAACGGCTTATGCCTGGGCTCAGCTACCAACAACCAAGAATAATACACAACTTTCATTGGCCTCCTCATCGAGGCCAATCACTGCCATATTCATCACCTCAACGTCTTACTAGATTCTGAGCTTGTCATCCTCTAGCTCAATAATGTGTGCCATGTATGCGATCCATTCCTTTTCTTCAAATACCTACAAGTTATACTTTTATCTCGACATTTTGATTCAATCAAATTCACACATATTCCATGACAATACAATTAGATAGCAGATAATATGGCTAACCTATTATTCAATTGGAATTTATCCCATCAAGTTACCATTACACATACATAACTCATCAAAAGTCTGTCATAGCATATAGATTAGACATCATCATAAGAAATAAAAAAAATAAAACACATGTGAACATCACAAAGATCCCAAAATGTATATCCACATATATATCGGTCAGTGTGCCATCAATGTTCACAACAAAAAATATAATACATCAAAGTACAAACATCTATAGGTAAGTGACCATCTCACTCCTATAAATACAAAATTGGTGCCACTGCACCATATACAAAATAATCTCACAAGACTCTATAAATACAAAAATCCATATAACAATGAACTCATGGTGCCTCCAGAGCACCACCATCTGGTCCTCCCTCTAGTGGAGGTACCCCACTAGCTATCGACCCCTCAGGCCCTGGGGGAAACTGCCTAGTCATATCTTCTCCCGCTATAGATTCTTTGCAGATCAGACTCCGCACTCCACTGGAAGATCAATACACTGCTCTAGGACCCCCTCATCTTGGATGCACACCTAAATACCCTCAGGCACTCCCTGAAGCACCTCCTTTAATCAGTGGTGAAAATCCTCAAACTCTCTCTCGACCCCAGCCGGAGGAGAATGTGATGGCCTTGCACTAAGTTCATCATAGAAGCATCTCCTGACCACTCTCTCATCATCAACATGCCTCACCCCATCATCCTCCCATCCCCGTCTCTCCCCTTCCTGTGGCTCTCCCCGTGGTGGTCTCATCGGCCCCTGACGAGCCGACACCTTGATCAACTCCACCTCATGCCCACGAGGCCCCACATCTGCACAGATCACAAAAAATGATAGCATCATCATTCATCCATACATAATATATATTATATTCTATCTAACATATCAAAACAACAAATATAACATCATACCTCTGTGGTTGAACACCTCTCTCAAGGGTAGCACCATATCTGGATCATCCCAGAAGTCCACCCAAAAATATGGATATCGATGTATGATATGTGGCATATGATGCCACACCTATGTAGCCTCGGCTGTGAAATAGTGGCCACCCTCCCCACCACCATGGCGAACCAATATTGTCGCCCACCACCTTAGTCGTGGCTCTCGCACACCAAGTGCACCTAGAAGCAATCTAGGGCACAACATCAACACCCTCTCCAAGAACCATGCTATCAATATGGAACCAAAGGTAAACTCCCCTGATTCAGTAGCTCGACACCTGTCAATATGCCCTACCATATTGGTGTGGAGCATCAACCCCCAGGCAAAATGCTCACCCTCCAATGCCCTCTGCATAACCCTTAGCTGACCCCCACTGATCCGTTGAGTCGTGAGAGACCCATAGATTCTCACGATCATTGCTACCATGCAACGATGCACAAGGGCTTCTATCACCCCAATACTCACCACAAATCTCAAGATAAAGTTATCCCCTGAACAATAACTCTAGGCTAAGACAACCAACTTCCCGTCCTTAGGTAACACAGGCTCCGTCAGTAACGAGGTTCCTTGAAAAGGGAGCCCCGTCAGAAAATATACATCCTCCACTGCAGTGAAGTCCAGTTGCTCACCCCACACCATGGATTAATGCATATCCAGACTCTACATCGCACTCAGTAACTGCAATAGGTACTCCTGTGCCTGCACTAGCAAACACTAAAAAAGCTTCAACAACCCACAAGATACTAAAGTATCCCGGACCGCTAGCTCCTCATCCCTCACTGCCTCCCTCAAGTGTGCCCAATCTCTCTCCCTCTAATGAAATGGCATCGTCCCAATGGTCACCTACATCCACATAAATAGTACTTGATCAGCCATCAAAACCCATAAAAACATCAAAATCTCCAAAAAAGATAAATTTTTACACCCATCTACTTTGCCTCAAAGGTGTGACATTTTTTTCCCACAGGCGTGCACCTATGCGTGCATGTTCATCCCATATTCCCATACTCATGTGTGATTGTTGTCCATAGATGGGCACATCAATGCGCCCCTGTTACACATACAGATGCACATCATAGCGCGCCTGTTCACTACACAGTTGCACACACATGCACAACTGTCAGGAACACAATCGTGCATGCATGCACTGTTGTGATCCGAACAAGTGTGCATTACATGCACACCTATTTTTCCTCTTTGATCACCCCTGTGCGCAACTCTCCTAATTGAAGCCATGCACTTGAGTGCACAAATATTTCGATCACCCATGCACTGGGGGGCCCACACTCATAAAATCCCCTGTACGGTCATCTGTACAACCCTTTCCCAAAAACGAAATCCTAACTACTATGCAAGAGGATCCGACCACTAACCTGACACTCACGGATCCTAAATCGGCTGGATCGATCTCCCGAAATCTCCAAATCTCTACTCAAATCTCTCATCTCATCACTCTGGCAGCAGGTACAAATGAGGTGGCAATATGGGCCCTACAACTATATATAGTCCCTTTTGCCAAACTTCCATACTCCATTCCAGGAGCTTCAAACATCTGTTTTCTGATCCATCTTTAGCCACGGGACTAGGATCCTGCCACCTACACAGTCATAGTCCCTAGGCCACCATCCATCCTCGGCCCCCGGGGAGCATTTTTGTCATATTACACTCAGGTAAGAATTCTTAAATTCACACATTATTGAATAATTATTATATGATCTTTCTCTTCAGATATTTTCATGTCAGGTATTCGGTTTTCATGTGTGCAGGTACTTGATCATTATACATCAGCAATATCCCTTCAGGTATATCGTCAACACTGGCATGTAGTCATTCCCTATGAATATCACATTGCATCTCCTAGTCACACCCTTCGATCTTTGCCTCTAGGATCCCTATATATGGCTCTGTAGTACTGTCACCTCCACTGCATTTTGGTACTATTTCTCGGTAGCACTCTCTCCCACATGAGTTGTCCCATTCATAGTCCCCCTTGGCACTTTGACATTCATGCTGTTTTCACCCTTTAGGGATGGGAGTCCCGATATTCTTATGCATCATCGAGAATCGGCCACATACTCCTTCTCCTTATTTTGATAGCCTTCCCATTGGACTCCCAAGTTACTTCATCATGGTTCTATTTTGAATGCACCCCCATAGTGTCATTAACCATTCATTTCATCCACTGTCAGTTTTCCTATCTGCAGATTGTCTTCCATACGTTTCCCTAATACAAAAACTTGCCTATGGGGCCCTAACCCTCCACTTTTTTTCCAAGAAACTTGCGCCATCATCAAGCCATTCCATCTTACACTGGGGCACTCATTTCTGTGTCTGTAAAGTTATCCCAACTTATTTTTTATTCTTTTGGTAATTGTACAAACCCCTTTTCCCACATTTACATAGCTTTATGTTGTCGCCTTTAACGACCTTCCTTTTCTAGAAAAGAAACCCTTGTCACCTTTGGTTGGGGAATTTTTCACTTCCTTCCATCAATGACATTATCCATAAGCCCTGAGGATCTTACAACCCATACCCCTTTTTTTTTGTCTCTGCATTTGTCCATTTTGTCACGCCTCTGGCACAATTTACCCTCATCTAGTCGTCCCCCTGATGCTAGATTCAGTTTCATAGTTTCTTCCACTTTACCTCTACCCCCAACCAAGGGAAGTCTCGAGTCTCACCACCTCTAGACTTCTTCCATGTTACTCCTCAGTTCTTGATTTCAACTAGTGGATTTCATGAAGCCCTCCACTTCTTGAAGTCGTGTCTCCCTTTCTGTCGACATCAACATAGTTTCCAGACATGTAATAGTATATTGACTCTCATTACCTTCAAAATGAGAAGTCTCGGATGACACAGAGAGAACCATCATTTCTCTCTGCTATCATTGACCCCCACAACATTCGACTTCAACACTTTATCATGTGGCAGTGGGTCTTACTTTCTGACTATTGTAGTTGTTTTTATATATGCCGAAGACCTTTGAAATTTGATATACTATCAATGTCTGTGTATCATCGACACTTCTCACAGGTGTCATTACCTTTTTCAGAGTTTTTTCACCATCAGATTTTTCCTCTGTCATTATCAAACCGCCCCAGAGGGAACTACAGTGATCTACATCAACACACAACTTCAGTTACTGTATTACACGTTTTTGAGTTACATGACACGAGCATGGGGCATGCCCTCCTTGTTTGTACATAGTTTTATTTTTTCACCCCTTGCGAAAGGTTTGGGTCGTATAGGTTCCCCTCTCCCCCCAATGGGTCTCTCTTGGAACTCCCCACAATGCTCTTTCTTACAAAGGTACTCTCAGTAGAAGAAACATTGATGTATTTCGACTATACGTATGCTCCTAACCTTACACATCAGGGGGCATCTTTTATCACCATAATTTCGTCCGCAAATGGTTACATGAATCCAACATCTTCAAAACACCCATTAGTTCAGTCATGAACCAAAAATACATTTCCAAAAGGTAAAAAACTATACAACCAATTATAAAATCAGCATGCGCTAAGACTACACAGGGAGCGCGCGCACATGCACCATCCAGAAATGCAAGAAAAGTGCACATGTGCACGATGCGCGACTGTGGATACAAAAAACCGTGCACCCCTCAGAATGATGCATTTATGATATTGGTCGGAGTTCCACCCACTTCTGGTTCAGCTTCCAAGTCGATTTGACACCCAAATCTCAGTTGAATCTGACTAGGGGGCTGATCAAAGACCTAAGGGTGCCCTAAAGGGCCCTTTGTTTACACTAAGAACTAGTTTCATGATGCCTCAAAGCTATGCTATAAATGGAAGCCATGGGTGCACTATATTTATAAGGAATTCATTTGTATTGTTATTCTTCTTATATTCTCTTGGATAATCCTCTTTTCTCATCAAGAATATACAAGCACCATTTCATTTAGCCATTCATATCACCTCTTGAGTGAATGTGATTTGGATTCTCTTCACCATTTCATTCTAGTTTGTTACTTGTAATAAGAGATCAATATTTGGGGGTCCAAGAGCCCTCCCTTGGAGGAAGAGGGGACCCATATATCTCCCTTTCTCTTTGGTGTTTTCCCACTAATACAATCATATCCATTGGTGGCATGAGTGTTGTTTATTTTCGATTTTAATGTTCTTATGAACTCTAGTTTAGTTTCTTTTATTGTTCTTAGCTTAGTTCTTTGTTTATTCTTTATGATTGATGTTTCTAACTTTTTCATTCACTGTTGTCTTTCCTAGCTAACCCAACTGGGCTTGTAAGCATCCCTATTTTTCTCATTCAGGTGACAAAAGGGGTGCAACAGGTATGGTGATGTCAGTACATCTTGATGAATCATAGTTTGAATTTTTGATACATGATTGATACATGTTTGGTACATTGTTAGAGGCTCTTTCTATTAGTATTTTTGGCACATGGTTTATGGATGATGTGGAATATATGACTTGGTATACTTTTAGAAGAACATATTGATTACGGTACATCTTGTTGATGTTTGTGAGTAGTCTTGGTTGATGCACATCTTGGTGATATTGTGCATATGGTTGAGAGTTTTCTTGGTGATTGATCTTGGTGATTAGATATGATTTGGTTGATGATATTGATAAGACAATATATTGTGATGAGTTGTTTGGAAAGGTTGTTGTGATAGGTTATTTTTACATGTTTGGTTCATGGTTGATGCACTTGTTGATCATATAGGTTGAGGTATAGGTTTGTTGCATGGATGATACACTTGTTGATAGTAATGGTTGAGGTATATCTTTGGTGCATGATTGATTCACTTGTTGATGGTACAGGTTGGGGTACATGTTGATGCATGGTACAGGTTGTGACAGATTGTTGGTATAGGTTGTGATAGGTTGTGATAGTTTGCTAGTAAAGGTTGAAAGTGATAGAGTGATAGTGGAAGTGGTTGATTTAGTGAAAGTGATAGGTTGTCTACATTTGGCATTTATACTTCAGGGTGGTTGGATGAGGCAAGGAAAGGGGGTTGTTTCCTCCTTCTGGTTCATGCTGGAGAATCAGGGAGTTGGAGCTTTCTTTAAGTTGGAGCCTGAGAAATAGGTGGTTGTAGCCATCTTTGGGCTGTAGCAAGAGAAATCAGGGGGTAATATCCTCCTTCTGGTTGGAGCCAGAGAACTAGGGATTTGGACCTTCCTTCAGGTTGGAGCCTAAGAAACTAGGGGGTTGGAGTCTCCTTTAAGTTGGAGTTGGATAATTGGAAGTTGGTGCTTCCTTGAATGTAATTCTTTGACATATAAGAAAATCATTCTATGGTTTTCTCCTACATTGGGTTTCCATGTAAATATTGGTGTATTATGTATTGTGTATTGTGTAGATGTGTTTATTATTGTTTATTATGCACTAATGGATGCTAATGTTTATGATACATTAATATATTGATGATGAAATGATGAACATGGTTGAATAAGTTAAAGGAATATAAATTGTGGTTGAAAATTGGTATAAATTGATCATTACTGATTCACCCCCCCCTCTTAGTAATCCAACAATTGCTATCAGAGTAGGTTTCTTCAAGGAAACAATTTAACCACTAGACAATAGATCATGGAGTAAAGTATGAATGGAGCACTAATGTTCAACGATAAGAAGGGTATGAAGTATGAATTGTGGAATATAAGGATGAAGGTATTTTTATAGGAACACAAATATGATGTTTGGAACTCATTTGTTACAAGATACACCACTACAAAGAAACCCCCAAAGACAACAACCAAGAAGGAATTGAAAAGAAACAAGAAAATAACAATGGATTTTATCTTGGAAGGATTACCTGATTCAGTAAAGGACAATAGGAGAATGTTCATCAGATAAAGAACTCTGGCATTAGATGAAAAATATCTATTCTTCTCCCATCAAAGATTCATATATTTCTAAAGAAGAAAAAGGTACAGAACAATAGGTAAGTTTCTCATCATGTTAGTCATATTCAAAATAAGAAGATTGCAATGTCAATCGAAGAATGCATTTTTTATTTAATTGTGAATAAGTTGGAAATATTTAAATTGAATGCCCTTATTTGGAGATTGAAATTGATGAGACAGAAAATCCCAATCAAATAGAAGACAATCTTGAGATTGAAAAAGAAAAGAATCATGAAATGGAATCTAGTCAACGAGAAAGAGAACTTGAAGATGAAATATTCATATTGAAGATCCAAGTTGAAGAATCAAAGTGAATAGAAGAGGTCATGAGGATT
>JZKD02S1675317.1:0-10949 GCA_000966675.3 Picea glauca
AAATTGTTCTACTAGTGGAAGATATGAAACATAATCTTATAAGTGTAATTCAAATGTGTGACCAAGATCATAAACTTATGTTCGATTCATAGAAGTGAGATATAAGAAAAGCAGGATTGGGAAAATTGATTGCAACAACTACAAGAACTTCAAGAAACATATATGTATTAAGTGAAATTGGAAATGAAAAGTGTTGTCTGGGAAAGGAAGATGAAGTTTGGCTATGGCACAGAAGAATGGGTCACATAAACTTCAATAACCTTGTAAAAGTCAACAAAAAGGAAGCAGTCATAGAAATGCCCCAGATCACGAAAGCAACCAACACATTATGCAAGCATTGTCAACGAGGAAAGCAAACAAAGACCAGGTTCAAATCAAAGGAATACTCAATGACAAGACCACTGAAAATTGTGCATACTGATTCTAGTTTGACCAACTAGAACAAATGGTTTAAAAGGTGAGAAATACTTTATGTTATTGGTTGATGATTATATAAGAATGACTACAATTTTTTTTCTCAGGAATAAGTCAGAAGCATTTAAAAACTTCAAGGTATACAAGGAAATGGTTGAAAATGAAATGGATTCAAAAATCAAATGTTTGAGATCTGATAATGGAGGAGAGTTTACTTCAAAGGAATTTATGGATTTTTGCAGCAAGCATGGAATAAAAAGGCAATTCTCTATCGCTAGGACACCTCAACAGAATGGAGTTGTTGAAATAAAGAACAAGACAGTACAGGAAATGGCTCGAAAATTTTTAATGGATTCTAGATTGATAGATGTCTTTTGGACACATGCAGTGCATACAAAAATTCACATTCAAAACATAGTAATGCTTAGAAACAACAGTGACAAAACTTCCTACGAGCTATGGAAAGGAAGACCAACAAATGTGAAGCACTTCAAAGTTTTTGGAAGTAAATGCTACATCAAAAGAGAAGATGGAAGAATGGGAAATTTTGACTCTTGTATGGACAAAGGCATACTTGTTGGTTACTCAAGTACAAGGAAATAATACAAGTGCTACAATCTAAGTCTCAACAAATTTGTGGAAAGCATCAATGTAACAGTTGATGAAACAAGTGAATGAAAATTAAAGGAAGAAGAAAAAGAATCAGTGGAACATGTTTACGAAGAAAAAGCAAAGAATGAATAAGATGCAGGAGGCGAAGATGAAGACAATTATATATAGTTAGAAGATCAAGTTCAAAAAGTACCTCCAAAAACACCTAGCAAATGAGTACAAAAGAATCATCCTTCAGATAAGATTATTGGGAAGAAAAATGTAGGAATTGAGACTAGAATAAAAATTCGTTCACGAGAAAAACTGCACCTAGCACTCTTATCTTCGATTGAAACAAATAGTTTTGAAGAATCCAACAAGGATGAATTATGGAAAAAGGTCATGAATTAAGAATTGGATCAAATAGAGATTGGGAATTGGTTCCAAGATCAAGGTACAAAATGTGATCGACACAAAGTGGGTCTTCAAAAATAAATTGAATGAAGATGGACAAGTTACCAGGAACAAAGATAGATTGATATGTAAAGGATACGCATAGGTTGAAGGTATCAAATTTGAAGAGACAGTTTCCCCAGTTTCCAGAATGGAAACAATCTGATTGATCTTAGCTTATGCATGCTCCAAGAATATTAAAGTGTATAAGATGGATGTGAAATTATCCTTTTTGAATGAGGAACTTGAAGAAGAAGTCTACATTGAGCAACCAGAAGGATTTTAGTTGTCAAAGAATGAAGATTATGTTTGTAGATTAAAGAAGGCCTTGCATGGTCTCAAATAGCCCCCCAAAGCATGATATTCCAAACTAGACATATACTTAGAGTAGCAAGGGTTCATAAAAGGAAATGCAGACAAAAACCTTTACATCAAGGTAACTCAAGATAGTATTTTATTAATTGAAGTTTATGTTGATGATATTATTTTTGGAAGTGATGATGACAGGTTAATCCAGAAATTTGCAAAGGATATGCAGAATGAATTTGAAATGTCATTACTTGGAGAAATATCATTTTTTGGGGTCTTCAGATATGAAAAATAAACCAAGGAATTTTTATTTCTCAAACTAAGTATACCAGAGAAATGCTAAAGAGGTTCGGAATGGAATATTGAAAACCAATTAACACTCCTATGAAAACCAATTGCAAGTTGAGAAAAGATGATGATTCAAAGTCTATAGATTAGAGGTAGTACAAGTCAATGATTGGCAACTTACTTTATGTGACAACTTTGATACTAGTTGTAATGTAGACAATTGGACAAGTGGCACGATTTCAAGCATTACAAAAGGAATCGCATGTTCTTGCATTGAAGAGGATTTTCAGATATCTCAAGGGCACAAAAGAGTTTGGATTATGGTATCCAAAAGGAAAGGATCTGTTAGCACTAGAAGTCACACCTAGACTATTGTATATGTAAGCCTAATACCCATCAGAATGTAAAATATAAATGTTTATAAAAGGTGGGAAATGGATGAAAACTCAATTAAAGATGTTAATCACAGATAACTCCATGCAAGATACACCAGCAAACAAGGCCTTGAATAGCTTCAGATCAGGTTTTAAGAGATAAAGTGATAGATGGAAGAATTGACAAGGAAAGTGTAATATGCATAGAATTTACATAAGGTAATACTGACACACATATGAAGAAAACTCTCTGAAATAAGAACCTCTTACAGTCAAAGAGAAAATACTTTGATACACTTGCATATAATATCATAATAGATCCTTTATTGCAATAAAGAAACAACCAGCCAAATGAATCATTCACATAGACTCTTATCAAAGTAAGACAACAAAAGATGATAAAGAAAAGAAATATTGATTTCCACTATTCAAAGTATCTTGGATTTGATCCATATATTAGGAGAAACTCTCTATTACAAAGACAATATCAAAATAGGAGTTTTTCTGTCACACCATTCAAACCTCTCCTAGGTCTTACAATGTCCTTTAAATAACCTAAAATATCAATGTCATCTTTACAATTTTCCTTACAACTTTCTCATACGATACTTGTTCCTAAGGGAAGCGTGGCAACATGTGTACAACATAAAAGAAACAAACTGTTATTTTAGAGGAAAGTGTTGGCAATGTATGCAACATTCCTTAATGGTTGATGATGTGTCCATAAGAGTGCATATTTTTTAGGCAGGTGGCCTCCCAGATCACAACTAACCTTCAAATTATTGGTATGAATTCATCTTGACAGCTGGAAACTCTCATTCCCTCCAAAATCTCCAAAAAAATGAGTTTGTATCATAGCATTGCAAACTGTCCCGAAACAGCCAGTTCTCTATATGGAGGTTGTGAAGGACCTCTTTATTCTGCTTCATTTGTAGCTCTGATGGTTTTATCACTCATAATCACCCTTTTCCTCTTGCTAGTCTCTGAATTTATAGTCCTCTCAACATGAGTAGGAGTTTGTCTCTTGGACTGTGGAGTAGGGGAAACATCTAACTTAAATTGTGATGAAGTTAGGAAGGTTTCCCAATCCATTTTTAGTTTTATTTAACTCGTATATATTGGTATATACTTTCTTTGACTTGGATTGAACTCTGTCAGACATCTTACCAATGCTTCTAAAAAGATAAAGTGGAAGGTTCATGGATTATTTTCCTGTGAAGTGTAACAATAGCATGATGTGGTATTGGTACACCATGTTGAAAATCCCCTCACATGTGAAGTATCTCTGGATAACATTCATCATATTTTCAAAACATTAAAGCATGTGGATTTTAGGTACTCCTTTGGACAAGTTGTCCTCTAGATACTCTGGCTTAAGGAATTCCTTTGAGAAGGTAGAATTTAATAACATAGCTTTGAAACATTTCTCTCTATTGTTGGGTATATCTGTTGAAACATAGATGGAATGCTCTGAAACATCAAACATTAACATCCCCACTTTGGTTTTAGTCCCATTAAAATTGAGTGCAAACTCTTTGGCCACCTCTGGATGCCCCCTCTACAACTTTTGACATAAATTTATGCAACCTACCCTCTGAAAAGATACCCTGAACAAAGGTTTAGAGTGAAGGAGTTGCATATCATAATGTTTTGTCCTCAAAATCTCCCCTCCCTTGTGAGTCTTCTTGTGTTGTTGACTATGCATAACTACTGCTGGAAGAATGCTTTATGTAAATTGTTATGACAACTAGGTGTGTGAAAACATAGTATATAGGAATTTAGGGTTTTAATGATATAATTGTTTTCATAAGGCTCACCTTGTCCAAAGTGTTGGGCACGAGATATGATCATCTTCATGACGTTATTATACACTTTTTTCCATATGTATATATGTGTTTTTTATCTTTCAAAGGAGCTTTTTGAAGAATTTTATGGTAAAATGATACAATCGACATGAGGTACATATAATTCGTGTTTTGTGATTCAATCAAGTTTAATTTATCATATTTTATGGTTTCCAAGAGTTAATTCATGTTTTTCTGCTGTTACAGGGAAAAATGCACCATGTTTCTTGGTTCGGTGCTTGTTCCAGCACTTGATCAAGCACTTGTTCTGGTACTTGATCCGAGACTTGTTCCAACACCCAGTATTGCACAAAAACGCAAGGCAAGTTGGTGGTTATGGTATTGGCGGCCAATGGTGGAAAAATTGAGCACATGGGTTTTGTTTGTCATCGCCCCCTCTAGCTACTAAGCTCCAGACAACTCGATTTCAGTTGTCCAAAGAGGGCACTCATTGGGTTCCTTCGTTTTGTTAGTTATTGATGCATTTAATGTAATTTGCCGAATTTAGAGGTGGTTCGACCCTCCCGTGGTCGACCACCTGGGTTGTAATCTTATAAATACCAATAGGATAATCATTATATTGTTAACCAAGTATCATAAGCATCAAAATTTCCATAAAAATGATTTTGCTCTGTTTCTAGTTTTACATTGCTAGAATAGTGCCAAAACTGCGTTTTTGGACTTTCATGGTGAATTCGGCCTACTGAAGTTCGTGGTGTGCTTGAAGAGGGTATACAGTATTTGTTGGGGGGGCCACCAGCAGTTTGGTGATTATCTATGTGTTGTTTATACATTTCATAATTTAAACTGTCTTTTGTTTCCTGTACATGCATGTTTTATGTTTTAATTAGCTAGCTGTGATTTAATTGTGTTATTGTTCTTTTGCAGGTTAGTGTGATGGATTATGTTAGCATGAATTAGTTTTGTAGGCTAGGAATAGACTTACAAGTCCCTACACTAACTCCATATGCAATTAGATATCAAATTACACTTCTATTTTTTTTTTCTTACAATCAAGTTTAAAACAGAGTTGTTTAGAATAAAACAGAGTTCTATTTGGGTTTCATTTGACAGGGATGTTTGATGGATAGATAGAATTAGTTCCAGTTTCTAGTCATAGATTGCTTACTTCAGTTTATATAGATTTCATTTAATTAGTTGTTGGTTAAATTAGATTGTCAATTTACTTTTTAATATCATGCTTTAAATTTTTGTTTTTAATTATTTCTTTATTTTAGTTTGAATGGCTAGAATAGACATAGTGTAGTTTCCTTTCATAGATTAAGATGCAATTGAATTTATTAATTAGATAATGATGATCTCATCATGATGTTGATGGTTTATACATGAATATGCAGGGTATTTAACATTACTTTTATCATGGCTAAGTTTTCATTGGACTGTTTACTTCACACCTTTCATTTTCCCATTGAAATTAGTATTGAGTTTATACCATTAGAATTGTCCTTTGTTGTGAAATGTCATCGAGATATCATACGTCACCACCAAAGGCATTCACACAAACACCAACATTACATTTGAGTGTCTCATAGGTTAAAGTTAGCTTCTTGCTTTCATAGATTAGAAGAGTTAGTTTCTTGTTTTCATAAGTTTAGTTGATAGTCTTTCTTGCTTCCAATAGAATAGATTTCCTTTCATGCATTGCATTGAGTGTTTAAATTTCCTTTCACGCAAGAGAAATACTTTTTCATTAGGCATTTAGTTCACTTGCCTTTTAGGATAGGTAGTTATTCAAGGATAAGTCTTTGCTTGTCTTTTGCTTTATGCTTTTGCTTGCTTGTCTATTTTCTTTAATAGGTTAGTTAGGTTATTTTGCTTGCTTGTCTATTTTCTTTAATAGGTTAGTTAGGTGTTTTTTCTTGCTTGTCTATTCGCTTTAATAGGTTAGATAGGTGTTTTTGATTACTTGCTTACTTATTTTCTTTCATAGGATAGTTTCTCATTGAATGTAGGTTGGCAAGTTAAAGGTAGTTTGCTTTCATCATTTGCTTAGTATGCTTAGTAGTTTACCTTTGCTTACTATCATGAACTAGTTTTCTTTACATAGAGTTTTCATTTGCTTTCTTAGGAACTATCCATCAATCCTTGGCCCAAAAGTACTTAGGTTACCTAGTTTCAATTTTCTTAGTAGGGTTTGTTCATTAGATAGGTTTGCTTGAGTAGATTAGCCCTAGATAGTTTCTTTCCATAGTTAGTCTACACTCCTACCAACCTTTCTACCTTTGGAATATATTTTGCTACAACTCTAAGTTTACTTACCCTAGGTTGACAATTTAATTAAGGGCAGTTTAGTGTTTTTTTTAGTACATATAAAACACCTAACATTTTGGCATCGTTGCCGAGGAGTTGTCTTAAGGTAAGAAGTAATTAGGAATTAGTTCATTTCTAGACCTTAGCATTAGTTTGGTAGCGGGGGAACTTTAAGACGAGAGGTAAGAACCTGTGCATCTTCTATAGAAGGTTTCCCCAAACCCAATAGTAGTTTTTATTTTTTGCTTTCATGAATAGACCTAGGGATCAAATGGTAGCTTTTTCTTTTTCTTTTTTCTTTCTTTCATGAATAGGCCTAGAGACCCACAAGGTAGATACATTAAATAAAAATCATACCTTTCAACCAAGGTTCCTTCCGATCTCTTTGGGGGAAAGAACGTTCTTCTTATAAAATCCGCAGAACGATACCGAAAAAAAGGAGCTAGCTCAACTCAAAGAGCTGAAATAGTCTCTGGAGGGACTAACACAGGGAGCACTATAAAACAAGAAATTGAAGCATCAATCATATTAGGATAGGAGGCAAGACCACTTGAGTCTTCCATAGAACCAAACAATACAACCTTTGCTTTTACACCACCACTAGGGAACTCTAATTTTAAAGACATCATAGACCCTGAATAGGTGAATCTTTTGTTTGGTAGCTCAACCAATGTAATTATCTCTCAAATTGACACAGAAACTTTGGCACCAATAATCTCAACCGTCTCGAGTAGAGTCCCATACATCCAATCAGTAGGAAGACCTTTTCATCAAAGGGAAACCTTGTTCTCTTCAAAGATAAAACCACTTAGGTACTCTCTTTTTGGAAACCAAGCAAATATGGGTGATCAGGAGGACCATAACAATGTCAGACACAGAGAGGAAGAAGAAACTGGAAACCAAACCAAAACTACCTTCAGGTTTCCAATTTTAGACACCACTCCGAATGTCAACATGAAGAATATTCCTCTCTCAACACTGCCTACCTTTTATGGTAAAAACAGTGAATATCTAGACACCTTCCTATTTGAATTTGACATCTTGTGTAGGAGCTAAAACTATGTGCAAGATGCTTAGAAATTAAAACTCTTTCCTGCCACCCTTAAAGACTCTGCATTAAGATGGTTCATGGGGTTGGGAGAATCTAGTATTAGGTCTTGGGAATCCATGAAAGACATCTTTCTTAAGAAGTACCAAGACTACTGCAATACCAAAGAGTCTTGTAATGACATATTTAAAGTCCAACAGTTAGAAGATGAGACCCTTGAAGACTATATGGAAAGTTTTGGTTATATCTCCTAGAAGTCAAAATACCATGACCTCCCAGAGGATGTAGTTAGGGCTCTTTTCCTTAAGGGAATTTCAGAAGAATATTTAGAGATTCTTAACTTGATGGCATCAGGTGACATCTCTCATAAACCATTTGCTGAAATATGTGAAATGTGTAAAAAATACTCAAGGAGTAGATCCAAAATAGGAAAGAATGTTCGAGACCCTTACAATCGAAGCTTAAAACCAGTTAGTTCAGGTGGTATTACGAGAGCAGAGATAGGGAACCTTTTAGAAAACTTCAAGACAGAAATCCTAAGAACAATAGGTTCCCAGTTGGATACCCTTCAACTCAAAAAGAAACAAGAGGAGGAAAATGCAACAATGAGCATATATTGCCCAAGATGTAGGAGGAAGCATTCCTCAAGGGAGTGCCCACTAGATAACATTTCAGTTTGTGGCTTCTGTACAGAAGACCATTCGAATGAAAAATGTCCATCATTTCTTGGTTTATTAGCCATCTATAGGAGTGGATATTTTGGGGAGTCTTCTTATGAACCTAGGAGGCCATGGAAACCTAGGAATCAACCCACATACCCGGATCTACAGTCCCAAGTTCCACCCTATTATCAACAACATCAGTGGAAATCACTAGGTTAGAAAAAATGGTCTACTCAGTACCAACACCCTTGGATTCAAGGATGGAGGGGAGGACACAACCAAGGAAACCCTCAAGCTCCACCTATCCCTATATACAACCATCCTTATCCTTAGTTCTCATCAAACACTCCGCAACTTCTACCAGGTTTTGTTCCACCACATTTACCTCCTATCCCACAACAAAAACCGCTCCAATTTCAAAATGAAAGCTCCCCAAAACCGACACTATTACCAGCACAGCCAGTGCCAAACCCCAATAATAAGCCCCCTCAACCTCTTAACAATGTTGAGATGCATGCCTTCCCAACATATGTCATTACTCCTATTCCATTACAGGAAATGCAGCTAAGATCAGGAAAATTTCTAGATAGGCAGAGACCTTTAGTAGTCATCTAGGAAGAAGAAGAAGAAGAAACCATCCAACAACCCATGGATGACACTAGGTGGGAAGATGTTATTATCCCGAAGAATCAAGAACCCAAGCTTCCCCAAAATGAAACTTCACAAATTATGAAGGTCCCTCCTTATCCAGACCGATTGGTAATCGAGAAACCTACCACCCGACCTGGATTTGACATTTTGAATGTATTGAAAAATATTTGTGTCAAAATTCCCCTACTTCAAGCCATTAAAGACATTCCAATCTATAGTAATGTAGTCAATGAATTGTGTATCAAGAAGCCAGGTAGGAAGCAAAAGGACCCTCCTACAGTACATTTGGTAGGAGGAATCTCTGAGTACATATGAGAGAAACCAAAGCTAGAAAAGTGTGGGAATCCAAAAAACTCCATAGTAACTATAATCATTAAGGAGGTCTCCATCGGAAACACTCTCATAGACCTAGGGGAAGCCATCAATGTTATGACTGCTACTACCTTGGAACGATTACAGTTACAACCTCTTCTTTGGCCTACCCCAACCATTTTGGAATTAGCAGATGAGACTAGGGTTATACCTAAAGGGATTTTAGATGATGTCATGGTTACTTTAGCTTCAGGGGAGTACCCTATAGATTTTCTTGTCATTCATTCAAAGGATCCTACCCGAGGCCATCCTGTTATTTTTGGAAGACCTTGGCTAGCCACAACCAATGCATTTATTGGCTATAGATAAGGAGAAATGACCATCTCAAATGGTCTCTCCATCCAGAAGCTCACCATTTACCCTCTAGCTCAACCTATTATGGATAATCTATGGTGTATTGAAAGTCCATACGAGAACGAGGATTGGGAAGAACCCGTATTGCCTAGTGACCATGCAAGGGCACTTCAGGAGCATACACCAAAAAATGTGCTAAACCAATTCATTTATGATATTACATGTGTGGATTTTCCACGGTATTTTCCAAAATTTGAGTACATGTTTGGGGAAGAATTTCAAGAACAATTAGATCCATCTTTTTTGTCTTCGACATCTTTTATTTTCAAAATCGATGAATCTACCATGTCTTATACTATGCCCTATGAGATTAGTCTAGGGAAATTTCTACATATAAACTATGGGCTAGATACAAGCCAATAGAAACAATTAGTAGATATCCTTAANAGTAAGGTAGTCAAAGAATTGTGTATCAAGAAGCCAGGTAGGAAGCAAAAGGACCCTCCTACAATACATTTGGTAGGAGGACTCTCTGAGTACATATCAGAGCAGCCAAAGCTAGAAAAGTATGGGAATCCAGGAAACCCCGTAGTGACCATAACCATTAAGGAGGTCCCCATCAGAAACACTCTCATAGACCTATGGGAAGCCATAAATGTTATGACCGCTACTACCTTGGAACAATTATAGTTACAACCTCTTCTTCAGCCTACCCCAACCATCTTGGAATTAGCATATAAGACTAGGGTTAGACTTGAAGGGATTTTAGATGATTTCATGGTTACTCTAGCCTCATGGGAGTACCTTGTCGATTTTCTTGTTATTCATTCAAAGGATCCTGCTCAAGGCCATCTTGTTATTTTGGGAAGACCTTGGCTAGCCACAGCCAATGCATTTATTGGCTGTAGAGAAGGAGAAATGACCATCTCAAATGGTCTCTCTATCCAGAAGTTCACCATTTACCCTCTAGCTCAACCTATTATGGAAAATATATGGTGTCTTGAATGTTGATACGAGAACGAAGACTGGGAAGAACCCATATTGCCTAGTGACCATGCAAGGGAACTTCAAGAGCATACACCAGAAAATGTGCTAAACCAATTCATTTCTGCTATTACATGTGTGGATTTTCCACAGTCTTTTCCCCAATTTGCGTACATGTTTGGGGAAGAATTTTAAGAACAATTAGATCTATCCATTTTGTCTTTGAAATATTTTATTTTTGAAACAGATGAGTCAGTCATGTCTTATACTATTCCCTACGAGATTAGTCCAGGGAAATTTTTACATATAAACTCTAGGCTAGATACAGACCAACATAAATAGTTAGTAGATATCCTTAAAAAACAAACAAGAGCATTTGCCTAGGAATACACTG